>OMLF01013109.1:0-35436 GCA_900302615.1 Holocentrus rufus | reverse complement strand
TTTTTAGATCCCATGTGAATACCAAAATAAGTTATTCTTTTCTAGGCAACAGACATGAATTAGTGCATGTGCACCTTGGCTCACGTGGGTTCAGACTGGAAATCCCTTCTGGGTTAGAGCACAGGCCGTAGTTCTATTTGATGTATGAAGGTGTTTGTATAGCCTATATATATATATATATATATATATATATCTCACTCAGAATCAGTAATGGGTGATTGTTTTCCAGGATGAATCTACAGGAGAGATCACGTTCTACATGAAAGGTGCTGATGTGGTGATGGCAGGCATTGTGCAGTATAATGACTGGTTGGAAGAAGAGGTAGAGTTGTTGATTTTTTTTTTTCATTGCACATTTTAATGTTATTTGATTGATTAATTCATTGATTCATTGGTTGATTCATTTGTTGATCTGTCTATCATCTTTTTATTTGGGGGTGAGGTCTATATTTGTTTATATACATAGTTAATGTGATCCTAGACCTACAGTTACCATACGTAACTGCTCATCAGTTGAAAACCACTATAGACAGGAACCTTAAACCAGTGGTTTTCCAACTTTTTCATGTTCCGGACCCTAAAGTTGTCCTGAATTAAATCATGGAACCCTATTTGAATGATTTTGCCCTGTGGACTCTGACATTAAAAGACACTTTGATTTGTGATGAGTATTGAATTATTTAAATGTCATACTTGAACACAGGCAAATTCAAAGTGGTAAAATGGACTCATAAAGTGAAAATAATTTGTCATACAGTTTTTTGTATCATAACGATTTGTAGTGAATTAAATTATAGTGAAATTAAACTATTCCTCATTTTGCTGAGAACCCACTAAAAGCCCCTAAAGCACCCTTGGGAGTCCCCAAACCCCACTTTGAAAAGCTCTGGCATAAAAGACTAGCTATTAAAGCTCGATGTCATTGACTGTGTTTCCCAGTGTGGAAATATGGCGAGGGAAGGCCTGAGGGTCCTCGTGGTCTCCAAGAAGTCTCTGACGGAGGAGCAGTACCAGGACTTTGAGGTGAGCGGACTTTCATGGGGTCGACCCTGAGGGATCTGGGACCAAGCCGAGGGACCGGGCCTCGCATACATCCTACAAGACTACAAGGCGGTCTTGATGAAGTGTAGCTTTCCTCCCATATGACTGGCTGAGTCCATGAGCAGCCTGGAAGATTTCCTTGGTTTTGGCTGTTTGGTAAAGCCATTAAGATTGAGCATGTGCCAGATATCAAAGCACATGCAGTGGCATCTCTCAGTCATATTCAAGTTCTTCCTGAGAACAAGCATGCAGGAGGATAAGATAGTGTTTTGAGTACACATTTTCGTCCTGTTTAGATGTCAATGTGTGCTGTTTAGCAGTTGAATTTAACTCCCCTCCACCCCCGCACACCCCACCCTCCCACGCACACACACCCATATCCCACAGCTGCCTGGCCCATACACACATATTGCCTCCCATTGTTGGGGCAGGGCAGGGCAATGTCTCCCCTGCAGTCTTCAGTCACAGGCCCAGTACTGAAGTGTGTGATTGTGTGAGCCGAGCTGGACCGAGCTGAGCTGGTGGGCAGCAGTGAGTCACCAACTGAGTCACACACACACAGAGTTTGTGTTCCTGTATGAGTCACACTCAGATTGTTTTTGCTTTATCTCACTCGAAAATTGCCCTGGAGCTGGAGCGCTGGAAATGGGCGTTAACCAACTCATGACGTCTACTTTGTGTTTCCAGTTTTCTATAACGTGCTACTTTTTATTTTCGCATCCAAGCAACTATCAATAACATAATATTGTAGCTTCAGCATGCGTACTCAGTGCTAGATAAGGGCTTTTTTTTCCTTTTTTTTTTTTGCACAGTAGAATTTCTGTCTGGGTTGCCAACACATGCATTCCAACAACACATGCACACTGTTTTTCTGTTTGTCCAATATTGGGAAGTTACTTTCAAAATGTAATCTATTACTTTTTTGTGAACATATTCCATTTTATTTTTAATTGAAAATTGATAATTTAAACATTTAACATGATTTGGATTATACCTAATTATACCACTGTGTACGTATCATATACCTAGACATAAATACGCCATTACAAATATACAATACATACATGCATATTATAGAATCACCAAACAATAACTGTGTATATATAATTTAAAAGAAGTGATATATTACTTATTACTCCTGATTAAATGTAGTGTGATTACATTACATATTACTTTGCTGTATATAGTAACTTTATATTGTTTGTTTTATTCCTTTAATATTGCTAACACTAATGGTTATGCTGATAAGTCGGCAAGCTATTGAAAATAATATATACAGACACAAAATTATCTGCATCTGTATATAATAACTCAAAAGCACAAGTCTATATAATGATTTAGTAATAGCAGTAAAGTATTATATTAATTAGCCAAGATAATTTTTTTAGTCACTCTTTGAATCATCCATGCTTTGAATTCACATAATTGTGACAGTAATGCATGTTACTTACAGCAGTGACTGTAATAATATTACTCCTTTTCAAACAGTAACTTCTTACACTACTCCATTATCTTGATATGTAATAATATTATGCAACTTGTTAAATTATGTAACTTGTTACCTCCAACACTGGTCATGTCTTCTACAGCTGGTGGCCATATTGATATTTTTTCCTTCCATCCCTCCCTGTTTCCCTTGTTTGCTCGTTTAATGGTTTTACCTTATTTCTATTTTTTCATTCCCACCTCCCCTTTGCCCGTCCTTCTCCGTCTCCCCAGGCGCGCTACGTCCAGGCCAAGCTGAGCGTCCATGACCGCTCTCTGAAGGTGGCCACGGTGATTGAGAGTCTGGAGATGGAGATGGAGCTGCTGTGTCTGACCGGGGTGGAGGACCAGCTCCAAGCTGATGTCAGGCCCACCCTGGAGATCCTCCGCAATGCAGGCATCAAGGTCTGGAGGGCAGACAGCCTCACAGCTCACAGCAGCTCATCACATAAACACATAAACAAGACATTTAAGCTAAAAAGCAAAATATCTTAAATTAAGATCCACATATGTTTTTCTTCTTAACTTGAAAACGCGAAGTCCACATTTGCGCCCGTAAGCAAGTCTCTCAAACCGCAGTGCAAGAAGCCAAGACTGATATACACATAGTTTGACTGGACAGTGTAGACATGCTCATTCAAATTAGTATTACTGAGTGATCATTTGACTGGTTAGGACAGTGAATGCACCAGGGTGTCTGCAGGTTAAAAGTTTAGAAATGTCTTAAATTCAGTTTGATTAATCCGAGTTAACATTTCAGATTTTATAAAACTCTTAACCTGCCACTGAGCAGATTCTGCCTTTATACTGACCTGCTACACTTAGCTATCTAAATACCTATTGTAGATTACACCAACTCTTTATATACTTGTCTGTTGAGTAAAATCATGTACTTAATCACCAACCTTATTTTTACTGGACAAGTACCTGAGCACTGGAACAAACATATAGTGGAGTTACCTTTGTACTTACCTGCAGTGCCTGTTTGAATAAGAAAAAACATGATTTGTCCAAAAATGTGTCTTAAATTTCATTAAAATTTGTCTTAAAAAGTCTAAATTAAATTTAACTCTGGTACACCTGTAGACATCCTGATGTAAAATGTTTCAAAATGATCAAAGGTTTTGTGCTGATTAATCACCATAATAAGTTTGAATGATAGCTATGCTAATTATACGAGACTTACAACAATTTAGCTAAGCAACATTTGGAGCTAGTTTGTGGAGAATGATTCGGAGACAGACTCTGAATAATGTGATATCACCCTATGATTTTTCCAAGGATTATGGTGCATTTTCTGGTTGAAACACAAGCATAATTACAAAATAAACCCCATTTGATTGCAAAATGAGCGCACAGACTTTCCAGGGCAGGTCCAGAAAGGCCTTTGATAATTTTTTAATCACTGGATTTTAGCTTGTTGTTTACTGATGTATTATGTACCACAGTATGGAAACAATACATTTTGTTTCAGAGTGGAATTCCCCTTTAAAAACTTGTGCACATGGCATAAATCTGTCGTCTTCTAACCTACAGAGGTAAATGTCATGCTCTGATTTCTAATCAGGTGTGGATGCTGACAGGAGACAAGCTTGAAACGGCCACCTGCACTGCCAAGAATGCGCATCTGGTCACCCGCAACCAGGACATCCACATCTTCAGACCCGTAAGTGCCGGAGGAGGACCCCTCTTCCTCTTACATGCATATGAAGTGGGTAATAGTTGATTTTAGTGCCGCCGGGTTCATCCCGGTTCATCAGGGCACGCACAGTTTCCTGACTGTGTCGACCCACGGGCATCCATCCTCTGCACGGCCAAGGCCCATTTGCTCGTGGTCGCACAGCCCCACACAAACTGCACAGGCAGTCCAGCCAGGATCCACAGCTGAATAAATCACCTCCCACCAGCGCAAGCATCCAAGCCACTGTCAAAGAGAACAAACAGGCCTTCGCTCAAACAGAGAGGAGAAACCAGCTGAACCACTCCCAGAGGGAACACGCAGAGGGCTCACTTCCTAATTTGTTTTGCAGGTTTTGGGTTCTCTGACTGCTTTGATAGTCCCCCTCGCCTTCCCCTCTGGACCTGCGCCAGAGCAGAAGGAGAGCCTGCCATATAGGAAGGTTACAACTTGCGTACAACTGTGGTTACTGGAAGAGGATAACAATGGTTGGCAGGGCTTAAAAACCTCCGTCCCAGTGGACAGGGGGAGTGCTGACTGGGCCTGCAACACATACATCTGGATTAGTTTCCTGGTCGCCACCAATGGCATGATCTAGATTGACGTACGAATAGTCAACGGTTGAAGGATATTCATACCAGGGCAATAACACGTGTTGACAGATTAATGGTGTGCCATGTCAGAACCGCATTTTTGGAGAATTTTTAAGTCTATATTTGAAGCTGACACAGTCGCTCAAACCCTCAGTTGGTTATATTGTATATTTTTCTGAAGCTTTCCACCCAAGAATTTCAAAAGAATAACTTAGCTCATATATTTAGAAGCTGGTTTCTGGGTTGCATTTTCACATAGACGTAATTGTCAGTTACTAGGTAACTGAATGCCTCCCTCTAGCTCCTCTCATCAGTGCAGTGATAGCAGCAATTGAAGAGAATTGAGCAACCCTTTATTTATACTTTGGGTCAGATAGATATCAGCAGGCCAGACTGACTGATTGTAACCCTGAGGATTTGTGTGTGTGTGTGTGCGTGTGTGTGTGCCTGCTTGCATGTGTGCACATTTGCAAATGCGGTTGCATTGCCATAGGTGACAACACGAGGAGAAGCCCACCTGGAGCTCAACGCTTTCAGGAGAAAACACGACTGTGCGCTGGTGATATCCGGGGACTCACTCGAGGTAAAAAAAGACTCGGTGTGCCTCTGCACGTCTGAACCCTTTTCCCTCCCACTTCTTCTTCCTTATGAAACTCTGACATCTCTTCTCTGTCAACTACGATAATGCGGCTGCCACTGAATGATCTCTGGAAGTGGTGTCTGTGGTTAGCGTTACTGAGTAAACCGCAGTAGGAGTTTAACTGTAAGAAAAGTTGCGCTGATGAAGATCCACAGCCAAGATAAGTTGCATGGTGCGCCCCGAGTCGCTCACCCGCGTATGATTTCCTTGCAGGTTTGCCTGAAGTTCTATGAGTATGAGTTCATGGAGCTGGCGTGCCAGTGTCCTGCCGTGGTTTGCTGCAGGTGCGCCCCAACTCAGAAGGCCCAGATCGTCCGGCTGCTGCAGGAGCGCACAGGCAAACTCACCTGTGCTGTAGGTGCGTAGCATCAAAACAGCCACAAAGGCTGCTCAACAGCTTTTTAAAGGGAGGATTTCCCTTTTTAAAATTATTTATTTATTTTTTTATGATGTGATTCCCCTCCCTGTTCTTCATGCAGGGTATTAATCATTTTGGGGATCTCTTTCCCTTCTCCACACCCCAAATTGAAATGGTAATGTTGAAATTAATAGTCTTAAGTCAGTTTGTCACCTGACTTATCATATAATATGTTGCATATTTTATTATTCTACCCAAGTGTTAAGCAGTAAATTGCATTTCAAGCTTTATTTATACATTTTTAGTCAATTCAGTAAAATGTTGCAGTGGCACAAATCATATTGTGACTCATGTATCGTGATATGTATTATATCATCTGGTCCTTGCCAATACCCAGCCAAAATCAACATTGCGTTATGAGACTAGATATTGTCTGGGATCTCAGATATTGTAGTATCATAATAAAGAAGAAGTTGCTTTGCAGCTGTTCTGTTATTTGCCTTAACTGCTTGGTCATCATATCCACATGACTAATGATTTATCCAAAATCTCTTATGTGTAAATGAGCACCACCAGTCATCCCTACAGTATCGCCACACTGTCAACATCGAGCTACTCAGTCAAAGATATTGTGATATTTGATTTTGTCCATATATCACCCAGCCCTGCTAATCCAATACAAGTGATTGGAGCTGATTTTAATTGTGCATTAATGCTAATATGCTTTATGTCCCTTAGAGGCTGCCATTCTTTTGTTGTTAGGCAAATCTGTCAACTGTCATCTCATCTCCCTTTTAGGTGGCTCTGTTATTGGCCTCTTATTCAGGGAGTGTCTTGCCAACCACACACTCACAATACACATCACACCCCCTGACAGTCTGCATGCTGCAAGTCAGTGATGTGAATCCTGACATTTCCATGGCTTTTGTTTTCTCTTAGGGGACGGAGGAAACGATGTCAGCATGATCCAGGAAGCCGACTGTGGCGTGGGAGTGGAGGGCAAAGTAAGACTCTCTCCATCTCATCGCCTCACATTGCAGTGTCGCTCTCACAGTTGTTGCTTGGCGTTTCCTGTCAAGATGGTTGTCATGCTCACAGAGATGTGGAGGGACGCGCACACAGATGATTCCTCTTTCCTTCTCTGAGAATCTGAGAGGAAACAAAGATGACAGAATGGTGTTGTGTAAGAGAGTAAGAGTCTCTCATCGGCCCGTTTCTTGTGCTTCTCACAGTTCTGACTGGGAGTTCCCCGTCAAAACGGCCGCGCTGTCACATGCAGTATCTGTTATCTATTGTTTATTTGGGGGGAAATGAAATACAAATCATGACATCATGTTGAGTAGCCGCAGTGATGACAGTTCACAGTTTGCGTCAGTACAATCAGTGAGTTTTTGAATTTGACTGATTTATTTAAAGCTGCACTAATCAAAACTACTGAGGGCCCATTTAAGTGAGAAGTAATAATCATGTAATGTGATGGTTGAGTCTATATGGTTCTCATTGTTGGACTGACTCACTGTTAAAAGGTACCCAGTGTAGTTTGTTAGCACTAGTGGCACTATAGTGCACACTTGGAAAACCGGGTCCCTATTTTGTGACCATGAAGGCCGACATGTGACACCAATGTAAACAATGCAACTTTCAAAATTGCCCAAAGTATGGCTTCGGAAATGTGTCTTAGGGTAGGAGCTGCATGTTTATCAGGCTGCAAAGACATATACAGAATGTGTTAGTGAGAATTGTAAATGAAACCAAATGTAGAAAAACTAGTAATTTTTTGCCAGTTGGGTCTAAATGGTCCTCATTTTCATGAATTCAATCACTGCAGCTTTAAAATAGTTCGATTTTAGAAGAGTCTAGATTTATATAAATTCCACACTTGCTGAAACAAGGAGTGTTTGCCTGTTTACTGCCTGTGTTTTGTTTTTGTTTTTTGATTTTTTTCCAATGTCAAAATAATTGAGCTACATTTCTGTCACCCCCTGAGACACTAAACATTTCAACCTCGTCATTATATCCACACAATAACACGTCTTTTAAGGTTCGCAGAGACCTGGTAACATTTTACTCACTTTCCTCTCTGCTGTGTGTTTGACAGGAAGGAAAGCAGGCCTCCTTGGCCGCCGACTTCTCTGTGACTCAGTTCAAACACTTGGGCCGTCTCCTCATGGTCCATGGGAGGAACAGCTACAAGAGGTCTGCAGCTCTCAGCCAGTTCGTCATCCACAGGAGCCTGTGCATCAGCACCATGCAGGTAGACAGGGCCGAGGTGTGATGGGTCATGTGTCAGCTAGGATGTAGTCGTATATGAAGGAGAACAGTGAAGTGGAGGAGAGGCAAGACAGCTAAATCTAAAGAGGGAATGATTGGGTTAGGACAGGGAGAAGTTTCAGTGGGGAAGGGGAGGGGGGGGTCATATAAGGGTTGGGCCCATGATGAGTCAGAGGAATGGGCTCCTGGTGCCCTTCTTGGCGACCCATCCCCACCCCCAGTCCCAGTCCCAGTCTCATGTCCCAGTCCAACCTCAGCCCCCGCCGTGGAGGGAGAGCCCGTGACTCACTTGACCGTGGCCCTTGGGGTTTCAGGAGGCCCTCCTCCACATGTCTCACATTAACACCGACCACAACCACAGCTGTGACCTGTCTGGTATGGGGCCGCCCGGCCGGTTGGCTGACGAACTCAACAGCTCAGTATTCACACCGTCCATATGTTGAAGCTCCATGTTTGAATTGGTCAGTGAGGTTTGCTTCTCTGCGGCAGCACTGTGGTAGAATCATGGTTGTTGTGATGTTTTGAATTTTATGTATGTGGGATATTGCTAATTGATTAGTCAAAGTGGGGTTGACTTCTGTATTATGAATCAATGTTACCATTGAAGATGAGTGCCATTTTCACTATTTCTCTGATTGTCCTTCTATTTTGGAGATTTAATCGTGATTAATTTGACCCAGTGATGAAATTTTTTGTCCGAAACATTTGCAAAATGATGCCACTGAGTTTTTCCACAAGTGTCTCAAATGCCATCAGAGGATTGATATGAGATGAAGAAGAAATGATGACTCATTTATTTTCTCTGTTCTTCTGTTCCTCTCCCCCCCAGGCTGTGTTCTCCTCTGTTTTCTACTTTGCCTCAGTCCCACTCTACCAAGGATTCCTGATTATCGGGTAAGCTACTACTGAATAGCGATGACTTATCAAGAAAGTATTTGGCTGCCTTGTGTCTCTGGTATTTCCTTTGTGTTAAAGAACAGTTTAATGTGACATTGGGAAAATATGAAAGCATTTATGAACTGCAGTAATTCACTTATGCACAGAATTTAACAATCAGATGCGTGAAACTCATTTTCCCTGTGCCATTTATTTGAAGCATATCTCTTTAACATTGGGCTGCTCAACTCACTGGGAGTCATCTGTTTACAGCTACTCCACTATCTACACCATGTTCCCGGTATTCTCCCTGGTGTTGGACAAAGATGTTAAGTCAGAAGTTGCCATGCTATACCCAGAATTATACAAAGATCTCTTGAAGGTGTGCATTTAATTCTCATATACTTAACTTTTCACTGACTAAGTCAACCAAGCATAATAGCTCCAGGATTCAGAATAGCCTATTAAGAAACATTTATTAATAATAGTAAATCTAATGTCTTGTTCAACCTATTTTTCCTCACAGGGCCGACCACTGTCTTTCAAGACATTTCTAATATGGGTCTTAATAAGTATCTACCAAGGTAAGGAATACTTGAGGCAAAACTGATGATTAGAGTAAGAATCACAATGCAAACCACAGTAGCAGTAGTACAGAGACATACTCATAACTTTAATATCACATGACATGGCATGATAAAACATGGCTGTTTTATGGACTGAGAGTTCTGTTGTCGGCATGGAGATGGAAACAGCTGTGACTGTGTTTTTTTTTGTTTTTTTTTTCCCCTCAATAATATTAGTGGTAAAACAATTTGTTGGCTGGAAACCTCACCTCACATGTATGACTCATCACGGAGGGACTTGAAAAATGCCAAAAACAAATAAAATGAAAAATAACACTAATAATAATAAACAACACAGATAATTCATTGAACTTCTGAGGAAAATTGCGGCAGCACTTTTTCTCCTTTCAGTCCTTAACTGTAAAAGCAACAATTTCCTCCTCCTCTGCCAGATTAAACACATCGTAGTAGCCAGCAGCCGTGTTTCCTAAACGGAGGAGTGTCCACCTGGTTGCCATGGAGACGGCAGCTTGTGCCACAGACGTCTTCTGAGGATTAGTTTGAACAGAAACACTTTGGTGTTGTCTGACACTTTTCATTATACACCTGCTGACACGTCTTATACCCATAAAGCAGCCCTTACATTGCAAACATGATAGAAGGTTGAATATATCTATTATTTATACAACATGGTTGTCTGGTAAGATGTATAGAGACAAGTCCGTTGAGACAGAAAGGCAAATTGCACCCTAACAGAAGTAACAGAGGCGATCCCTCTGTGCTTCGTGACACATAACACTCCCTAACAGCCCACGCACTTTCTTCTTAATTGCTTAATTGCTAGCTTTCCGACACGGGCCATTTGTAGTGGAAAGGTTTTTCCAGGGGCATCCAAAGCTACACCTCTGTCCCTTTTGTCTATAGCCTGCTCCCAGCCTATTCCATCAAAGCACGGATGTTCCACTTTATGCCTGATCCTGAGCTATATTTCCAAATCACTGGGTTTAGTTTCCAAACCACTAATGTGTTTGGTGTTTGTTGGTATCAGTTCCATTACAATTGCCTCTTCCTCTTTTTTGAACTCTTTCCAAGTGCATTTGAAGTGACTAAATAATAAGCCTTTCCGTAACTGCAAGCAAATAATGCTATTTTTTTTTTTATAAGATCTCCTAGCATCAAATGCATTCTCAATCCCAGGAAGTGTTGCGTGCGGCGGCTTAAAAAAGGTCACAATAACAATCTGAGAGATGTGGTGGGGGGAAAAAAAGAGTGAAAAAAATGTGCAAAAGTGGAAAAACTTCCTCTTCCTCTGAGGGAAATCTGCCTGGACATGGATCTTATTACTTTATTTCATCCAAAAAAATGTGGACATAGTTCTAATTTGTTGACACGCAATATAGTATTTCAATCGCTGCCTTTTTGCTTTGTTCGGATTTTGCTGACAAAGGCAAAAAGCAGCATAACACAGCGAGCGGAGGAAAGTTCAGGATGAATCACATTACGGATTGCAGCTTTAAATGTTTCTGTTCAAACTTTCTGAACTGCTGGGGCTGTTTTATTCTCTTTGCCCTGCAGGGAGTATCATCATGTACGGGGCGTTGCTGCTCTTCGAGTCCGAGTTCGTCCACATCGTTGCCATTTCCTTCACCGCCCTGATTCTCACTGAGCTGCTCATGGTGGCTCTGACCATTCAAACCTGGCACTGGCTCATGATAGTGGCCGAGCTCCTGAGCTTGTCCTGTTACATCGCCTCGCTTGTCTTCATGCACGAGTTCATAGGTGAGGAAACCAGCACACACACCCACGCAGGTCCCACCCACACAGAAGGTGGCACTCTGTTGTCCTGAAATTGAGTTCGTGGCAGTGTATTTCATAGTGATGAGAAAACAAATGCGGCCTTAATGTGTTTCAGCGTGGCCTCTGCCTGATTTATGGTATTGGGCTTTTCCTGACCTTGAAATAGTACGTCAGCATTCAACAAAAATGAGGATCTGCTCAATCATGCTGTGCCTCTGGTGTACACTAAGCTCTGGCATGTTGGCTATTAGGAAGTCTAAAGGTTAACCCAGTGACAGATTATCCTGGTGTAGAGCAGGCACAGGCATACCATAGTATCAAAGAGGAAATGCCGTTGGCTCCTGTTCGTTTCCTGCGCCTGCCACCATGAACCGCCAAGGTCTGTGTGTTTATCACACAAAATGAGGTGTAACACAAAATGCCAAAAAGCCATTATTCTTTGTTAAATGGGAAATTATTTATAGCCATTAAAAGTCCAAAACAGGAAAAAACAAAAATTGATATTTCACGGTGTTGGTGTTTATGTTATTCCACTGCAGTAAGTTTGTTGCCAGGCTAATGAGCATTTATTTACTTGACCTAGCTAAAAAATGCCAATTTTAGTTCTGCCGTATTGAGACTCGTGACACACACAATACTCAATTGGAGCTTTCCAAACATGTATTTTTGGCTTTATATGGGGTGTGGAGTTCCATTTTCAGTCTGCAATCTAGACCACTGAGTGTCACGGCTGGAATGTGGTCAAATGTACCCTTTTTGGACACTTTTTCTCTTTCTTGTTGTCAGACTATAATATATTTATAACACCACTATTCTTGGGCATATAATTCACACACATTTGGACAGTTTTCCACATAAATTTATATCAAAGTATTTGAGGTTCACTTATCCATCTCGTATATTCAGAGCCTTGTAAATTGGTAGGTTTCAACTTTACTGTAGACCTGAATGTCCATGTCAGCAAATCCTGGGAGAGGTAATATGTGATAGTTTAGACAGTGCTGTGCTGGGGCATATTAGATATACATCGCTAACTGAAAACATGGAATCTCATAGGAAATTGGACTCATTCATTCATTCAAACCTTTATTTAAAAAAGATATAAAACAATACCTGATAAGCCATGTGCACGTTGGCCAGATTTCATATATAACCTAAACCGTGGCCACATACACCATGTTTTCCAACATTTGGTTGATTTGATTCTATAATATCAACTTTTTCTATTAGTGGCGTCTTGTAACATCTGATTTACATTTTGCTCAACAAAGGTGCAATTAAACACCTTAATACATATGCACCAAGTGTAGTGATGATTGGACAAACTGATATAAAGTTATGACCCATTTTGTGGGCCACAAATTTGAGCAAATCCATTGGTTAAAACCTGGTAACCAAGGATACACAAATTTGTTACATCAGTTGTTGTATCAGAGAGCTTTCATGAAGCCCACCAGTTACACACGATGCACTATCACATGAGAGACAGAAGGCTGTAGCAGCATCATAAATGGCTTTGGTTGGCAACATGAAATAAGTTGAACTGTCATTATAACAAAACTGTTGACTGACAAATTATGACGTTATCCCTTGGTTTGACGTCAGTAACTTCACAAGGCAGACAGTTCAGTTCAGTTTAATGATGCTTCTAAGTGCATGTCTGTGTCCCACAACCTGCCTCTGACCCTGCTTCTGTGTCCGTGCCAGATGTCTACTTCATCAGCACCGTATCATTCCTGTGGAAGGTGACTGTCATCACCTTGGTGAGCTGTCTGCCCCTTTACATCCTCAAGTACCTGCGGAGACGCTTTTCTCCACCCAACTACTCCAAGCTGACCACGTAGGGAGCAAGAGGAGGCCCTCAGCCTTGTTTCCCATGGGAGCTCTTCCCCTTTAATTTATTCTGAAAGGTTCTACTTGCAAATTTCAAAGGAAAAAGGTGCATCTCTGTGGGGGGAAATTGTGTGTATGTTAACAGGGAGAGTGTTTTGCATTAGTTAAAAATCAGTGTTTCTTGCTACATGTGTTTGATGCAATGGCTGATGGCTGCTCTGGACTTGTGGATTGGATTAGTTTGATCAGCTATTTCTCTTTTTAGAAGCAAAAAGTCTGAATTTTGTTGACATTATGGGCATTTCACTGTTTCAGCACTGAAATGTAAATATGTAGGCGCCATGATAGAGTGACACACGGCTGTTTAGGCCAATTTCATCAATGCAGTAGGTCAGTAACTGGATTAAATAAATGCTTTGGGCTTTTTTTCTCTAATTTAAATTACAACACTAAGAAAAGTAACTGGAAAAGTTGGATTGATTCGACATGTTTCTCAGCCAGTGAAGCAGATGGGCAATCAGATTTTGGGCTTGAAACATGACATTTTCTTACTTTTCTCAAGATCTTAAATCTTAAAGAGTCAAATCGACGTAGCACTCTCTCAGGACTTGATTCACACTCTCCTCAAACAGTGATTTCTAAATGGAGTTTGAGAATTACATGGTGAAACAGTTTACTGGCCAGACTTTGCATAAAACACATGTCTGTAAGTTTGTGTACTTGTTTATGCGTCACTCCAGTGCTGCAGCCCAACATGACGGAGGTGGTGTGGTTGTTTATTTTAGCATGACCCATGGTCTCTGAAAGTTAAATCTGTCTTTGTCTTTTTGTACTGAATGGTCAAGTTGTTAGCATTTGAAGACCGCGGTCAAGCCAGCCACCAAGGAGTATTGGTTATTTGCAGCCGAACCTTCTGCCGGCTCTCCTGACAGGCTGTGTGCTCACAGGGGAATGCGTGCCCTCTCATGTGGCCGCTCCGGAGGCCAGCACTGGCTGCACTTTAGCATTGCATGATGACTCACCGTAGTACTGACCTAAAGCCATAACTGAAAATACCCCACTGACCAACGTCCAGCTTCCCCCTGTCTTGTCCTCTAACCCGGAGCCCCCTCAGTTCTCACTGCTGCGACTACTAACCCCCACAGAAGGAAGGAAGGAAAAAAGAGATCATTTCACAACTCGATGTGAATACTGTCAATAAGTATAACTGCACATTTGCAAGAGGAAAAAAAAAACAGGTATTCTGAATCCATTCCTCAAAATTCATTTCACTAGTGGTGTGATGATGGAGAAACTGTAAATAATTAGTTATTAGTAATATTACGTCCCTGATTTCCTTATTTTATTATGTTTTTTATTATTCTCATGAGTTCAGCATCATGAAATGGTCACTGTGTTGATGTGACTCAGTGAAGTCTAATGTGTCAAACAGAGTGAACAGGGTGCCATAAGTAATCATGGTTCAGATGTTTCAATTGAAGTTTTAATAATTGAATCTAACAAGCGTTTTGCACAGAATTTTCTTTTGAACAACCAACGATTTTTTTTTTGTCATGTTGTGGAATTGCAAAATGGCATTCACAAAAAAAGTTGATCATTTGGTTGCTTGTAAATAACCTGTATTTATTTATTTTATTTTTTATTAACCTTTTTCATTTCATGGTATTAATTGCACTCAAGATTAGCAGAACAAAAAGGGAGGATTGTGTTGATGTTAATATTGTGATGATGGTAATAAATTTCATGTTTTCTTTTCCAGTGCCATTTTCCTTGCCTTGTATGACCTCTAAAATGGATTTTATGGAATGAAAGTATTATTCATGGTTTGTGTATGCACAAAAACTGTTATGATTGTTTTTCATTCAGATCTTTAGTTACTGATTTTGGTCTGAGTTACACAGTATATTCAAGTAAGTCCACAGTCTTGTGTGAGATCTAGGTTTGAAAAGCAGTGTTTGGCACTCTCTCACCAGATGAGGGAGTCCCTGACGCTTGGAGACGCCTCCGTCTCAATCACATCCCACCAGGCCAACAAATCTCACTCTTAAGAGTCACAGCCATCAGACTTAATCAGAAATCAATGATGCTGAATAATTCAATACCAAATAGTTACTTTTTATTTATGAAAGCCACAAGTTTGTATGGAAAACATTTCCTCTTTATTTTTAATTTTTTTAAAGAAATGTTCACAGTTAGTTTCATTTAAAGGAAGGAAGCTCGTTAATTGCCCATACACAACTTGGAAAAGTGCTGAATCTCAGATGATGTATTCATCCCAGAGGTGATTTTAGTTGGACTCGTTTCCCAGTCATAAAACCATTTTTAAGAAGAAAAAAAATACTGCAGTCAAGCAACACACTACTGTATGTTCACATCAAAACTGCATCCAACATCTTTTTTTTTTCTTGTTCCATTGCCCAAATGCGTAGGTTATACCATTAAAAGAAACCATTTAACTTAATCAGTCCCATGAAAACTGAAATTCCACTCCAGAATCAACAGACCTGCCTCCTAACCTTAACATTCGTGGTCTTTCCTCCCTGCTTTAAGCTGTCTATGGAGCCCCCACTGGTTCACCGCCAAATCCACAATCCAATCACTCCAAGGGCGAGTGCGCGAGTCAGAGTAAATTTTGAATTTTACTGTGCATTTTACTAGGTTTTGGTTTTTAAACTTTAAAATAAGTAGCTTACAGCTGGGACTTACATAACCTATGCTGCCTAATTATCACAAGGTCAGTGCATTTTATCATTGGCACTTCAAGACAAGAATTTGTTTCCAACTTGGAAACAACTATCACGCTGCTCCCAGTGGAACAGTGTGAGAGAAAAAGAGGGAGAGAGACTCAGTAATGTGCAACAGAATACACCGCAAACTGTCATGGGGTCTTGACTCGAGTGGTTAATACAAATGATACTATGGAATCATGTGGGATCCATATCCAACCTTCAGGCCAAGGTGACCACATCAACAGGGCTGGCTGGGCCTCAGCCAGTTTCCTAGAGAGAATACTAGACTACCGCTGGAGCATTTGGGACTGAGGTCAACTGTGCTTCTGTGTCATATCTAATTGGTCGTAGGCCTAATGAACTCACTGCCTTGTAGTAATGACCCTAGACAATAACTCTTATTTGTAATTACAAGGCTTACAGGGTTATAATGCTACATCATTGCTTAGATACACAATGCTGTTTTAAAATAACACAAACCCAATCACCCAGGATGTTGCTATATTTACAGTGGCACAAAATATCAGTGGACAAGCCAGTGCAGATGAATTGTTTACTACACAGTGTTGTTGCTCTGTGTATAACAGGATTTCACCATTGACAGGCTCCTTACAGAAACATTGCTAAGCGTGAACACACACCCTCTTTTGTGCTATTTATAGCTCAGCGAGGCTGGAATGCTTTGATTTGTCTTAGCACCCACTACTGTTAAGGAAGGGCTGCAGATGTGCTTCCCTGTGTCTCTTTCTGTTCCCTAATGACACTTGTTCAAACCTCCCAAAGCAACTATCTATCCAAATAACGTCCAGACTGAGTGGATTAGCCATATTTTATTTGGCAGTTTAAGTGAAAGAGGGCCTGACGCAGAGATTTAAAACGATTGTTGAAGTCGAAGTGCTGGTGGTGGAAATGCAATCACTTGTTTTGCATGCAGTGCCTGCAAGGACGAACCGGTTCTGTGTATCTCCTTTAGCTGGAAGGGGAGGAGGTAACTGCAACTTTGGTTTCTACTGATTCTCTTGAACTGCAGAATACGGTGAAACCACTCTGTTTTGACTACCAAATATTTGCATCCTTATTTTGCAGATAATAGATACACAGAGATGTTACAGTTATGAAATGGGATGGAACTGGAAACCTGGATTAAGCATAAAATAGTGTCGACAAGGGGGGTGATATTGTTTCATGGGATTTCATAATACTGTGCTCGAGAGGGAAAAATCCATGAGCTATTCAACTACTTTCCACTGGACTTAAGACACTAGAATTCTTTCTACAAACATTAGAGTATCGATCAGAATCCGATTACATAACCAGGTTTTCTCGTCCAAAGTGGATGTATGTAGTTTCCATATTGATGGAACAAATTAGTTCATACAATTTGGAAAAAGGGGGAAAATTTTTTCCAGAGATCACAAGTTGTGGCAGGAAGGAAATAAGATTCCTTATTGCACAATGACATACCAGTGCTACCCAAACTGAAATTCTGTCAGTCGAGCTTTTTTATAAACCCAGGAACTGCAGGCTGGTTTGTGTAATATCCATTCACTCATCATATGAAATGAAACCTGATTGTATCAGGCTGCTGTATCATCACAAAGCAGAGCTAGTGTGCCAAACTCCTGTTCATCTAAAGCATCTTATTTTGAAATCTATCCACTTTTTGCTCAGTGCAGAACTGCTTCGCACCTAAAAAAACACACACTCAACTCCTGTTAGTCATGGCAAGTTACTAATATGAAATACCCATGAAACCATATAACGATATAACACATACCAGGTTGAAAAGTATATTTTTCATTAAAATATTTTGATTAGTCCAAAGGTTTTAAGAGGTTCAATAAGAGTTAATGTAAAGGAGCCAAGGTCATTGGAGCTGGCATTCAAGGGCTGATCTAAATGGAAGCAGAAATCCATGCTTCCCCTTGCCCCCTGAATTTCCTTGGAAAGGTTTCCATGAGACATGATACAATGTGCCATTTCCATATCAAAGTTCCACTGCTTGGATTTAAAAACTCAATCACACATGTTACACTTGGAAAACTAAAACAGGGCATTGCTCTAAACCCAGACAACGCTACCTCAATGAGCTGTTTTACAGTGATGGAAAATACTGCATGAACTTGGAAAAACTGGGCTCTCCCAGCAAAAAACGGAAGTGCAAACTCGGCCGTCTGGACACAGGCAGTTTTCCTTTCTCAAGCTTGTGCCGTATTCATTTACTCATTCATAATTTGGGTTGCATAAGAGTTCCGTAACAGTGGAGGAATTTACATCTGGTAGACAAGGCCTGTCAGATTGTTACCCCCAAAACGTAAGCTCTGGGTCCTGCGGTTTACAGACTCATTGCAGTCACCTTGTTCACCCAATATTATAACATAAACTCTCTCACCCTTACTAATCCATGTCTCAATCCAAAACAGATCCTCTGATTAGTGCCTCCCTCCACAAAGGCACACATTTTCCTATGAGCGGTCTCAGGCCAAACGTCACTGATGTCAGCAGTATATAAGTCACTGATGCAATACAGAAAGTTTAGCACATGGGGTAAAGAAGATGTTTTACTATAGACTGAGACTAGACTACCTTCATTTTTATGGTAGAACATTTTGTCCTAATGTTCAACAGCTCTGAATTAAGCTGCTGAATGTCAAATCTATACCATCGTTGTATATAAAATGTGGTAGAACAAGTTGAATGTTAACCAGATCTAACTGGATTTGAATTTGTTTGCTAATTCCATTAATATTTTCATGAATTTAAATTTTGTTTAGCTATATTTTGGTCAGGTATGCAGCACTGACAGTACAACATGAGACAGTGATGCATGAGCATGACATCTGGGCAGCATATGAACTTGTTAATGGTGAAATGGGGTCTTGTGATACATTTATTAGTTTGGGTTAGCAGCATCTTATGCACATCTATCCAAGATGAATGTAATCTAACCCTGTTAAAGGATCAATCTTTAAGTCTTAACTTAATTGCAATTTTTCAATTCTACGTTAATGGACAAAGTTTTGAATATGGTAAATAACAACACAAGTGAAACATGGGTTTCAAATTTGAAAAGTTTACCTGTATATTCTCTCAGGTAAGGTGTGTAAAGTATGTAAAGTAGACCTGACATATGAAATAGTCTGCTTAAAAAAATGCTGTGCTTCCTATATGGTGCAAGAAATATAATCTTCACTGTGATACCACAGATGCTGTGATTTATTTTAAACAAAAGTTCCAGACTGGGAAATTAAAAACAAACAAACAAAACATTCCAGTCTATCATTTATAGCAAGGAGGACTAATGGAGGTCTTCAAGTCTTGCTCACTCAGTGACCTCAGGTACTGACTGTTGACAAATGCCTCCCTCCACGACCCAAATAATGAAGTTTCTTGTGGAAATGAAAAAGTGAGTCTGTATTTCTGGTGTCCGAGAGGAAACTACATCCATAAATCCAAAATATCAATATTCTTTTTTTCCTTAGATGCTTCCTTATATAACTTACATTGCAATGGAAAATTAGTCCTCATTACTGCTGGGGTCAATCTATCTAGTGGTCTTGTTCAGCCTTTTTTCCAGTCAAGTATCAGACGCTTATTATGTCAAATAAAGATGCGGCAGCTTTCCATTAGAAAATGGATAGTAGCTTCCTCAGTGGGAACAATGGAATTCTCTATATTCCATATTCAAAACGTCAGCTAGCCCAGGGCCTATAATTAAGTGAAATCAAATAAACATTTTGACCAGCCAGTCTGGTCTACAATCATTACAATATTGGAAGACAGATTGTACTGCTTACATAGAACATTCTACTAAACTGTGTAACTAAATTTTATGTAGTGTATACTGTAATCAAACATCAGAACTATTTTTCATTTTTTTCTCTCTCTCCTACAGTGTGCTACAGTAATTTCTTCATCCCTACAATGAAGTTCTTGTGTGCTACTGTCTGAGAGAAGCCGCAGAAATGCCTTGGCTCAGGAGCGGGAGACGTCATGGATTCCTGAGAGTGGGGCTTTGCAGGAAAGCCCTGAGTCTCCGACATGGACCCGCTCCAGGTTTCCATGGCAAAGGCGCACAAACAGGAGGAAACACTGAGGGAATCCCGTTATTTTACTGCATTGGACCATTATAAACACCCAGAGCGGGGAA
Source organism: Holocentrus rufus (assembly GCA_900302615.1). Classification (NCBI taxonomy): domain Eukaryota; kingdom Metazoa; phylum Chordata; class Actinopteri; order Holocentriformes; family Holocentridae; genus Holocentrus; species Holocentrus rufus. The sequence goes on along the minus strand of OMLF01013109.1, from coordinate 15,419 downwards.
GGAAGCCGCTCTTGATACTTAAGTAATCCTTATAGAGCTCTAGGAAAGAGACTTCATACCATAACCATTGCTGTAGCTGATGCGGCTACATGTTTTTGAACAGAAAGGGAGTTTGCGCACAGCTGCTCTATTGCAGCTACAAGTTTTTGAGCGTATAAAGGGAGTTTTTTCTTCTTCATCTCGTGTCCACATTTTTCACTGAAGAGAGTTTCTTCTGCTATGGTTCTTAGAGGAGAATAACTTCGTCTTCTTTTTTTCATTTTTATTTATTTATTTCTTTTACTCTCCAAATGTTTAGAGAGACTTGGAGACTGGCACAGTACCACACCATGAGGTCGATGGATCAAGGTACTGCTGAAGTGTTGTGATTATCTGGTAATCAACCCATTTGATTTCTAATTGATAGAGTAGTATTAGCCTTGGTCATGTGTCTAGCCTTTAATGATGTGAGCTATACTGTTTTCTGTCAGTTGTCAAACATTTCTGAGATAGTTGGGATGTTAATGCGCCAGGGAGCCTGTCTGTGTAGAGCCATGCTGCGCGTAATAGGCTGGTTATCAGCGCGCAGCGTGATGTCCCACTGGAGCTGCATGTGTTGGGAAGCAAAGGGAAAAACATAAAAAAGTTTATTATTTTGTTGACAATAATTAATAGCAGAAGATAAAATGAGCGTCATTCAATTGGACGCTAAACAAGCGTTGCGAAATTTGCTTGGAAAAGTGGGCTTCGACATGATTTCTTGAACTAATTAAGCACCAACATTAAATCTGTACAGATCAATATTCTAAGAGACGCGAGAACGATATTAGGCATAATTAGGACTAACCATTATTAATCAAGATTTAGACCATAGGCTATACAGTAGCTTCAAATAGCAATACAAATGTTATACAGGCTTTCTCAAGACGTTCCTATGACTAGTCGCAAAAAAATCTTGAGGTCTGATATTGACACAATGTTTTGGCAATGATGTGGCGTGCTGGAGGTCACAGATCAGTTGTGCTGTCTTTGAGTTGCATGCTTATTAAAGTGACAGTTAATTCTTTTCATCTCTGCACCCAATATTTGCCTTGTGGAAATCTGTAAAATTGCAAGATGAGTGTTGTCTTACCTGTTTGAAACTGAGGCTCTATTGCGTCATTGGCGCGCATCGTGCACCTTTGTCATTTTTGCTGACTGAGCATAAATCAGTGGGGATAAGTCCACTAATGCAGCAGGAATGTCCCATGTGCTTTTTCATAGCGATTCTCAACGTGTATAGCTGTACATGGTGTGTTTGTAACATGTATCGGACTCCATGTCTTAATGTTAATTCCCCTGCGAAGTAGTGCACCAAAATATTTCCATTTGTGAAACCAAATCCAGTCCAATGTGCGCGTGCGTAGGTGTGTGGTTGTGGTAAGGAGCCAAAGTATGCAATCGACATCAACAAATACTATTGTCGATTAATAAATGATTCAGTGTGTTTCAATTCACTCATCCATACACAGCCTAAATACATACATACTTTAACAAACTATTGTCGCTACTTTACCTCTTTGAAGATAGATAATCGTAACCAATAACTGTTTAGGGGATCGATTAGTGAATACCCTGGTGCGTAATTGCAACTTGTCAAACACCCGGGGGCAGCAGTACATTCAGTATGTTAACAGAGCTGGTAATCCATGCCAGTTAATTCATCTCACTTCCATGCTGTACTACTTTTGCTTCTTTTTCTTCGACGCATCGGCGAGACGGGGAGGCGTGATCAGTTTCATAGATGAACTTGAAAATTCAGCGTTCAGTATGAAAACAGACCCGCCTTCGTCTGAAAATAACTGCGGGAAGCCGAAACAGGAAACTTGTGCGCTTCACCTTGCTGCTGCTGCTCTGGCTGCTCACCGATGCATCATTTGACACTTGAACAGGTTCCCCAAATCCACATCACCGCCGCAACGACTCTGCTGCGTCTCCGTTCGAATTCGTCTAAACTGGGAGAAATCGTTTAGAAAACATTTAGACAGATGACCTCTTTTTACGACGAAAAAGATTTGGAGGAGGAACTCAGTCGAGTGAACTGCCCCGATGAGGATTTGGAGTTTGAGTACCTGTTTGAATACGAGCCACCTTGCAGCGACTTTACTGGGGGAGATCAAGGTTTGTCCGAGGCTGCTGGGAACCCGTGCTGACTCCTCTCCCTGTCTGGGTTATTTCTAGGCACATGCAGCTTATATAAAATTATCCGTAGCCTCTGAGATTTACTGGTGTGAATGAAAAAGGCATTTGAGGAAGTGAGGCTTGATCATGAGAGTCATGACATGAATTACCACTGTGAAACTTTCCGTTTCAGCATTTATGCTTCTTTGAAAGATCATGAACTTTCACTAAACACCTTAAAATGCAGTATCTTTGTCTGCAGGTTGTCAGTGCCATCAATGGAGCAGCACAGCACTAACCTTCGTAGTTTATTTGTGAGATGTTAGTCTATATCACTGTTGAGTTATGACAATTGAAATAATGGAGCATATTTCTCTTGTGGCTCCTGTTTGAATGTTGACTCAATTCACTGGCTTTTGTTTTTCTTGTGCATTTTATTGATTTTTAATCCGTGTTCCCTGTCCTTCCCTTTAGATGACCCAAATCTTGCATCTCACAAAGTCCTCAGCCCCGAGTCTGAGCAGGCCTTCCCTCTGGAGGAGGCCTCCCCGTACGGCATCAAGTCGTGCAGTCCCTCCTACAGCGAACACAACACTGAGGTTCTCACAGGATATGAGAACCAGGAGGCCAGGAACTACCTGGACAGCTCGCGGCCTGGGGGCCTGGCCCTGAGCCCGCGGATCGAGATCACCCCCTCTCGTGAGCACTACAACCATGGTCGGGACTCCCTGCAGAACCACCCCCTGAACATTAGCCCCAGACCCACCCTCACTGTGCCCGGCCATGACAACCTGGCCTACCGTGAGCCCCAGTGCCTGAGTCCCGCCAGCAGCAACTCCTCCACCAGCTGGCACTCGGAGAACTACTCCCCCTGGGCGTCACCCTGCGTGTCCCCCAGCAGCGGCCAAAACCCCGGAGACCTCTGTCCCCGGCTGCAGAACATCCACACCAGCTCCCCCCGCACCTCCCCGGGCACCTCGCCCCGCACCAGCCTCGCTGAGGACGGCTGCCTGGGGCCCCGCTCGCCCTCCCCGAGGCCCGGCTCCCGCTCCACCTCCCCGCAGGGAAAACGCACCTACGACATGTACAGGAACCAAGGGCTAATCCCTGGGCACCGCTCCCGCAGTCCGTCCCCCCACAGCGGCCACGAAGAGCACAACATAGGTGCCCACTACAGCACCCACCCCAGCCTTGTCGATGCTATGAACGGATTTGGCACCGGTCAGCCAGGCCTGGTGCCCACCAAAATAGTCAAGACATCCAACCAGGTTTACACTCTGTACCCCGAGAACCATGGAGAGGGGAACTACTTGGTGTCCTGCGACCAGGACGTGAAAACCAAACCTGGTGCTGAGCCCTTCTTTGTCATCCCTCCCATCTGGCCCAAGCCACTGGTTTCCAGCTTCTGCAGGTAAGTGGGCGGGGAAACCAGGCTTTATCCCTTAAGGTTAATGAATACTCACAAGATACAGATTTCAGATTCCAAGATTCACAAGATAAGATTTGGGTTTCCTAGGAGTGTTTTATACAAAACTTGATTTTTGTGGTTTTCATCCTTTTCTATATTCTTTGTCGTATTCTGCAGCATCCCTGTGGCTTCTCTCCCCCCTTTGGAGTGGCCAATCCCCAGTCGTACAGACCAGTATGAACTCCACATCGAGGTGCAGCCTAAGCCCCACCACAGAGCCCACTACGAGACAGAGGGAAGCAGGGGTGCTGTCAAAGCCCCCACAGGAGGGCATCCCGTTGTCCAGGTATAAAAAAAACATGCAAGAATAACCTAGTGCAAGCCACACAAAATGATTTGCAGAGCACATTTCACACAAACAGTGCGGTTCAAAGTCCTGAAGGTTCAGACCAAGGCGTGTTGTCAGGTGTGCACCTTGATTTAACCTTCCAGTCTGGCAGCTAAACACAAGTCTTAAAGCCTCAGGCAGGCCTGATGGGAGGGCTTGCGTGTAATGGTATTTCCTAGTCATTATGCAGACAGTGCTGCTCTTGCCCAGAGCCAGTTGTATGAAAATTACTCCGGCTATTATTGTAGCATTTGCCTCGTTTCTAAAATTCCCTGTACCTAGTTTGCAACACTGTCTGAGACCAATTGTAAAGTGCGCCCCAGACATATGACACATCGTAACCACCCTGTAGCCTCATGACAACCCTCAGAGTTGAACTCGAGTCACTGAGCAACACAGCCGCGCTGATTTTTTTTTTCTTCTTGCCTTCCTTCCTAAAATAGCCTGCTGTTGTGCCCCCTCGGCCCCATGGTTTTAACCACACAAACAGATCTGTGTTTATGCTGTCCATGATTTCCTCATACATCTTGGTTTGATGACTGTAGGTTTCACAAGAAAGCTAACTTCCAGTGTTAAGGCACTCTGCTTGGTTGGCAGCTATTCAAAACTGAGGACTAACAGTCGACCTGTGATTAAAATCATTCAGAGAGAAGACAAAAACATGCTAACATGGAATTCAGACAGCATGTTCAAATTAGCTGTGACATGTTTATGGGTGGCTATAAGGCCTAAGTATAGGTTTGATTTAACAGTTTTTTTCTGTTACCATGGCAACGTTTCAAGACCTTGTTGTTATTATTGTTGGTGGCTGTGGTGGTGATAGCGGGGACCTGGTGGAAATGAAGCTTTTCTCACTTGTTTTCCATTTTCTGGCCCTCCCCAAACGCCCTCCCTGAGGTCAGTCCTGCCTGGTTGCCAGGCCAATCAGATGGTCAGGGCTGGCTAGCCACGGCCGCACTCCTTCACCTCCTCTTTCCCTTCCTCTTTTCCTCTCTCTCTCTCTTTTCCCTTTCCTCCCTCTGTCTGACTCGCTCTCCCTCCCTGTCTCCTCCTCCTCTCTCCTACAGCGCCTCCTTCTCTCTCTACCCTCCACTTTACTTTTCCTACACTGCTCTGTGTCATGACTCACTGCTCCTGCCACTGCCATGACAACCGACCAACTGCTCACATGGCCTGTTGAGTGTTTGCAGTCAACTTCCTCTATTTCACTTACTGTGTCAGCTACCTGGATATGGAGCCAGCACACTCATTCATGTTGCCATGGTTGCTGCTCACATTCAGCCGACGCCGTGACGTTTGTCAGTTTCACCAGCATTTCAACAGCGGAGAGTTTGATATACAGAGGCTTTTTTGTTTTTAGCAAAACTCAGAGCAAAAACACACATAGGCTTCTGTGCTAAATCTCCATGCTCTCCAAGCTCTTCTTTCTGCCTGCCAGAAGAAGCTAGATGGGAAAATACACGGTCAAGCAACAAAACAGATTTAACATTGAGTCTGGACCCATTACATGAGACTTATTATAATTATGCTTCATGCAGGTGCAATGATCAATCCCTGTATCACCCACAGTGTTAGTTGAGTCAGTTTTGAAGCCCAAAGATGGTTTATTTTTGTTATGATGAAGCAATGCACTACACTGTTTGCATGAATACTTTTAGATGCAAGTTCATGGTTTGTGGTTTTTGCATGTTTCCTCAGGACGTAGTCTCAAGTTAAGTGTAACATTTCTGTGAGAGTCAGAATGAGTGTTACAGAGGTGTTATTCCAACCAGTAAACCAGTCTCTCTCTCTCTCTTTTCCCTCTCTCTTTGACTCTTTAGCTCTTTTGAGCCTTGAGTGTCTTGAACCTAGCAGGCCAGCATTGTTAGCATGACTGAATGCCGCTGCACAGCACATGCAATCTTCATACTTACACCATGGCAAAGGCTACAGCAGTGCAGTCAACTTTCAACATACAATATCACCCATCTGCTCCTTCTAAGTTTTTCAGCAGAATATCAAACTAGATCTGGCGCGTAGTTTCAAGAAGTGTCCCCAACATGGTTGGCTGGCTGTTTATGACAGTTTCAGTTCTCATAATCCTCCAAACATGCCGGTGAACGACAGAGTTCATGCTGAGCCGCTTTGAAATGTTCAGCCAGTTATAAAAGAACAAAACTTAAAGCCTCCAAGGCCGTAGGATGCAAGCCCCCTGCTGACTGCTCTTCAAGGTTGTTGAGGAGCCTCATAGTTTTACATGTGAGCCTGACACCGATCAGTGACCACAGGGGGGGAACCTGACAGTTGTAGAGTCAGCCGCTAATGAACAGGCCTAGTTAAAACAAGAGGATATGACAAGAGGTTAAATTAAACAATTCCTTCACATCTCTGTTTCATTGCCTGATCTGTCAAGTCAAAGAAAATAGGGCACAGGAAATACTGTTTCTGTTCTGCCAGGCGATGCCAATAAACCCATTCATTCAACTTCCAGTGACTCGTATCTGTGACTTTTTGTCTGCAGCTGCACGGCTACAGGGGAAAGGAGTCTCTGGGCCTGCAGATCTTCATCGGCACAGCAGACGAGCGCATCCTCAAACCCCACGCCTTCTATCAGGTCCACCGCATCACCGGCAAGACGGTCACCACCACCAGCTTTGAGAAGATCATCAACGGCACCAAAGTCCTGGAGATCCCCCTGGAGCCAAAGAACAACATGAAAGCAATGTGAGTGATTTTTGAACGGCAATGACTAAATGTACCTCCCACAATCCCATACGCAGTACAAACGCACACATTTGCAGCGAGATTTTCCATTTTCGGCTTTGCATAAACACCTGTTCTTTCTCTCAGAATTGACTGCGCTGGGATCCTGAAGCTGAGGAACGCGGACATCGAGCTGAGGAAGGGAGAGACGGACATCGGACGGAAAAACACCCGCGTTCGTCTTGTGTTTCGCGTCCACATACCTCAGCCGGGAGGACAGCACCTCTCTCTGCAAGTGGCCTCACACCCCATCGAGTGCTGTAAGCAGCTTTACATATATTAAATACCATCAAATTGTGCTTATTGTGTTATTTTTACTGCAATCTTTAATGATCGCGCCCTTCAACATTCACAGTTTTAAGAACCAAGTTCTGCACACTGTAGATGGAGTTGGTTTTTGAGTCCTGTATGTTACAGGCTTCCTGAATTCTCCATGTATGCTTCCTCTTGGGGTCGAACTGATGATGTTTTCATTTGAGTGATGTTAACCAGACTTAATACAAAGTAAACACGGTAAAAAATGAACCTGCATTCAAATGAGTTTGGAGTGGGACTGATAGTCCAGAGCCCGGCGCACAAAGACGTCTTTATGCTGCTCGCACTTGCATCCAGCAGGGGCTGAATTTGTGTATGTGTGTGTGTTTGTGGCTGTGAGCGTGAGTGTGTTGGTGTATGCACAGGCTACCTGTTGGCCCATGTGTTCTAGTAAAGTCTGTGTTTGGCTACATGAGTGCATATGTACACAGTGTTATTAAAGCACCTGGTGTAATCAAAACTCAAACAACAAGGCTCTTTATCTGCTCCCGCGTCAACAAATGACAGTCAGCATGTCAACAGAACACACTATGCTCGCCATTGTTAAAAAATCACGGTGATACAGAATATGATATCCCTTAATAATTGTCATTTCCCGTCTTCGTTCTCATCCCAGACCACGCGGTGCAACAGTTGCTATCTCGGCTATTGTCGTCAGATGAACGTCAGAGCAGTTGGCGTCAGCGACCATCAATCATGCGTAAACCTGCCCACTACTACACCTATGGCACATCTGTCATGCTGGTTGATAAGCAAACCGTGTCAGAGATGTGTGTGTTTGAAGAGACAGGGTGTCTTTCTCGTGTCATCCTCTCTTTGTTGTGTTGACTCGCTGTGTAATAGGCCGAACAAACCTGTTCAAAGGTCACGGGATTGTTTGTCGACACCTCAGCTCGCCTCGGTGGGTATTGAATTTCAGCTCAACTAATGGGCGACAATAAACTACAAAATGAGGAAGCGAGAGTCGCAACACAGAGTGTGACCACTGAAGTATCTGAAGTATCTACAGAGCTGACAGGCACACGAATAATGTCCCTCACTGTGTCTTATATGGTGGTTAAAGACAATGTTGTTCTTGGTCGTAGAGGCTATTGGCTTTGTTTGGCACAAGTCTAGTCTGTAAGTGATTAGAATCTATTGAGAAGTCATTGAGAAGTCAAGTTATTTATGCTGCTAGTGTGCTTGTAAGAATCTAACAAAGATGGGCTAAAAATAATGATAAAGAGTCCATGAATTGGAGAAATTTACTAACTAACAATGAACTGCAGGTCATTATCAGTTTTTATAAATCAGGTAGAATTTGTCCTTTTAATATGAGAACTTTCTCTATACACACAGGGCAAAATGAGTAGGCCTGTGAGTTATATAGTCCTTTAGTTTTCATCTTCATTTATGACAACAAGGCTATTTAGCTATAGCTTATAGAGTGTGTATAGGTGGTATAAGGTCTATAGATAAGCGTGGCTTACAGACAAACTGAACTTCTCTGGCTGCCTTGTTCATCCCACACAAGTGTTGGTTTGACAGGTTGAAACTGCTGCTTTCTAGAGTGAAAGGAACCGAGATTTTAGAATAAGTCAGCATCATATATTTATTGTAAAGCACAGCCACTTCTTGTTACTTTGTGGGAAATCAGTGCAGAGCCTCTACAAGTTGGCACAAATCATAGCACAGTATGTTCGCTTATTTTTTATTTAGTTGTGTGCTGGTTCACAGTTGCTTCGCAACTTGATGAGCTCCTGTGTGAGTGTGATGTGGCGCTAAATGTAACATCCCGCTGCTCTGTGTGTGTGTGTGTGTGTGTGTGTGTGTGTGTGTGTGTGTGTGTGTGTGTCTGCAGCCCAGCGCTCAGCCCATGAGCTTCCCATGGTGGAGAAGCAGGACATGGACAGCTGCTCTGTCCTGGGAGGCCAGCAGATGATCCTGACTGGGCAGAACTTCAGCTCGGATTCCAAGGTCATTTTCATGGAGAAAACACAGGGTGAGTGCCACTCAGATCCTGTCAAGAGTCACATCTGACCCAACGCCACTCAACCTCTGCAAGTCATTTTCAGATTATTTTCTTTTTAACATGCATTGATGGCAATATTTTGATTAGCTGTAATCAGTCAGAGTTGGAAATCCTGTCCAGTTGTGACCGTTTTGACTCAGTTGTCTCCGGTATTTCATGACCTAATTTCAAAGTGCAAACCACAACAGTTGTGATCATTATGCTCAATGAGTGTAATTATTCATGGCCAATTACGATTCGGATTCAGCAGTGCGACTTTCAAATTTCATGCCGCGCCGCGGCCTTGATGATCATGTGCAGATGGAGCCGTGTGCAGTTTACCTAGAAGTCATTTGCATGATCCAGATGATAAGAGCGCTGCCCGACTTCCCTTTGCCCTTTTCTCCCTGGCTGACTTCCATAACGTCTTATCACTCAGATCAGCTTTTTGTTGTGTGATGAATAGTATTGTGTGCCATCTCAAAACCCTCCCACTTCACATGCTTGCCACAATCAGTTTTAACTTTAAAATGCATCTAGATGGAACTGAAGGATTATTTTTTTAATCTGTTTTATGATAATTATCAGGACTCCATTGTTATTTTTACCCTTTATGATCTCATTTTAAAAGCAAACACTGCAGTAAGTGGACTATTTTAGAAGCTCTTGTCTACATTTGTGAGGCCAAACTGAGTTTAGCCCTGATTGCTGTACATCAGTGCCTCTGTGTCACTGGTTTAACGACAAAGGTCACCACGCCGTCATTTGAATCCCGACTTTTCCTCTGTCACAATGCATTTGCATCGTTCTGGGATGTGTCAGCCCTTTTGATGGGCCTTCAAAGACACCACAAGCTGCTCCATTAGCTGTTTTTCATTAGCAACATGACAGCGAGAGTATGATTTCCTTGCAAACAAATAAAAAGAGTGGGTTTAATATCGTGGAAGTAGCCTCGGTTTTGTCCATCATCTGCCATGAATGGTTTTGTGGGACTCGACAGTGGACTAGCTGTTTGAAAGCTGTCTGGCCTGTCTTTATGGGATAGTGGACGATGTTAAGATACTTTGTGTTTGTGCGAGCATATGGTTCTGTGACTCACTGACTCCACTGCTGTCTGAGAGTGGAGTGCTTGGCTTTTTAAATGTGGGTTCTCTGGGGACTGCCTCAACTAAAACTTGGACCCACATTGGTTCCGCATTTCTTTTTTTCTTTTTTTTTCTTCTTCTCCGGGGTTCCCTGCCGCTGTGTTACGACACACACAGCAGTAATGGCTAGTAAGACGGAGACGGAAAAAGAAATCTTATGAAGAGGGATTGCCATTGTTTTGGAGAGTTTCTGTATGACACAGAGTTCTGGACCAGTGCAGCTGTGAAATCCCTCTGAATGAGAGACAGCTGCCTCTGGCTGGGGCTCCCCTGGCTCTTCTGCATATGGACGAGGTTGTACAAGGGGAAGAGAAGCTTCCCCGGCCAAGATGAGCCGGCTCAGCTCCCTCTCCAACCCCCCGCTCCCCCTCTCCGCCTCCATACACAATTATCTCCAGAAGGAGAAAAAAAAAAAAAAAAGACGGGGTATCCCTGAGAGTAGAATTGCAACAAAACGCAAACAAACATCAACGCCAAGAAAGCAGTAGTCATCACCTTTTGTTCGTGAAATGGAGCAAGTTGATCATAAAAATAAAGTTGAGAAAAGAGAAAAAAAGACGCATTTTGGCAAGACGGGTGGAATCCCCCTTTCTCTTGCTGACTCATTTAAGCCATGTGAATTTAATTTGCAATCTGACAGAGGGTTTCCCACCTAACATTCAAACAGAACACACTACACCACAAGTCCTGTCATGTTAAAGCTCGCTAAAGGGCACGAGGAGTTTACAAGTGCATTTTAATGGCAAGCGTTCGGTAAAGCAGATGCTTGTTGTTCACTGAGAAGTTCAGTGACAAAGTTGGACAGTAGAGGATGAATGCAAACCATCGCATTGCAAACGTTCAGCACCTTTACGGTACAGTGGCGAGCCAAGTTTCAATCCCTGCCCACATTCTCTTCCCTCCTCATTTAAGTTGTGACAGCATTATGTTTAAGGGCAGTGGGATATAGGAGAGGTGTCTCTCTGATGAATAGGTGACTCTGTGTGCGTTTGGGGTGAATCCATAGATCAGCTCCGCCTTTAGGTGTGCTCGGTGGTGTAAGAGGAAGTGGTTTTAGTAGTGATACCATCTGCATGCACAAAGAGCCTTTTTCTCTCCACTCCACTTGAATTTTAAATCACATGGCACCCCGCCTGCAATGTGTAACATGTGCAAAGTAATCATGAGAGGTGTCTTTTTTTGGTTGCCTGTGTGGTCTGTGTTACCACCTTTTTTTTTTGGAAGATTTTATTTTCTTTAAATGCAGTGGGGAAAAAAAGTTAACATAAAATCTCACCCAGTTGATTGATAATAAGAATAATATCTGAAAGGGACGTATTGTCCCTTTATTGGCCAGGATTCAGCATTTTTGTAATTCATAACAGGCTAGAGAGTTACATTATAGTACATGTATATTGTACTTTAAAAATAACCACCTGTCTTCAGTACCATAGAAACTGGATTAGGTTTTGTGCATTTTGTCAACAGAAAGTTTGAATGATATTATATCATGAATACGCTCACTTCCTCTTTAATCCTTTTCCTTTGCAGCATGGAACCATTGAAATGATTTATTTCCCTTGATTAATTGATCTCAGATTTTCACTACCCTCCCGTTTCTCTCCTTCCTTCTCTCTAGATGGGCAGCAACTCTGGGAAATGGAGGCAACAGTCGACAAAGACAAGAGCCAGCCTGTGAGTACAGAACATCAAGCCTGTCCTTCAGATCACCTGAAAAACAGATTACGCCTGTCAGCAGCCATGATTTAACCGTTCACTCGGAAAATGATATGTCTTCGCTCGTACGTGATCGAACAATGAAATGAACCCACCATGTGTTGCAGAGCATGCTGTTCGTTGAAGTCCCGTCCTACCGAGACCCGTCCGTCTGCCATTCTGTCAAAGTGAACTTCTATGTCATCAACGGCAAGAGGAAGCGCAGCCAGCCTCAGCACTTCACATACACACCACTGGCAGGTAAGAGTCACCCTCGACTTCTCTGTGGCTGTATGGCTTATAAAAAAAATATGTCAGTCATTAAAATAGTATTATAATAGAATAGATTAGATTCTTTGATTATGTAATAGACATTAAAGTCACAATGAAATGACATATGACTTCAATGTGCTAGCTAAATATCCATGCCAGAATAGTCACCCTATTAAACTAAAGGCTGAGGAATTCACCAAATTTATATAAACTTTTTTGTATTTTTATATTAAATTCCCAGTACCTCTGCATCCTGGAAAACATCTTCAATAGTTCACCAAATTTATATAAACTTATATAAATTTTTTTGTATTTTTATATTAAATTCCCAGTACCTCTGCATCCTGGAAAACATCTTCAATAGTGATGTCATGCGGAACCAGTAGGCGTGAACAAACATTTCAACCAATAGAACTGCCTTTATGTCCATAACTGATCACCCATTGGTTTAAACTTTTGAAAGAGGTCTCTCCCTATTAAGCCCCGCCCCAATAACATATTACAACAGGAAATACGTCAAATTAAGGATGCAGGAGGCCCTCAAAATACAATGTTATTGTGACTTTGATAATCAGCAAATCTTAATAGAGTGACTGGCAGTTAGATTTTAGCCAGACTAAAACAATAAATCGACTCTTTCAAACATCAACATTTTATTCCGACAAAAATCATCCCAAGTAAATTTTTTCGGACTAACACACCTAGATAAACAATGTCAGGAAATGGAATCCATGTAGTTGCAGCCGAAGGCGTCAGACATCCTTAAATACACAGATAAATAAAAAAAAACATTTGTAAACTATTTTTTTTTTCTAGATATCCATTGTTCTGTTCCATTATGTGACGCCAAACCTCAACTGGAAGAAAGTCTTCCTTTTATTATCAGGTGGAACAAAACCTTTGTCAGATGCTGACACAGGCTGCGAACGTCAGTAAATTGTTACTTTGACTGAGTCATGTTTACTGGGACAATGACATAGTCCACTTAAACCTGATCTTTGGTCCGATTGCGGCAGTGCATGTAAACCTACTGATAGAGTCTCAAGTGTTAAAATCTTTGTTTTTCTTAAAACCAAAAAATCCCTCAGTGGGATGAGATAATCCCTCTTGTTTCCAATGCAGTTTCACTTGTTTCAGGAATTTTTCTTGGAACAAGTTTGAATATCTAACAAGAAGGCAGATCAGCCCACTAGGATCAAGAAAAAACAAATGGGATTCTTTTATCCTATTGGCAGATTTTGCACTTGTTTTAAGAAAAGCAAATGACTTGTGAAAGTGGAGTTTTTCTCTCTGTGATTTACATGTCTCCCCTTGTTTTGTCTTCCTCACAGTTCCATCCATCAAGACAGAACCCTTGGACGAGTACGAGGCAGGCCACATGGGCTTCTCCATGCCTCAGATCTTGGGCGTGTCCCCTCAGTCCTACTATCACAACCCCCGCACCGTCCTCCACCCAGACAATGGCCTGGTCCCGGGCATGGCTTCCTGCCAGCAGGGGCGTCCGGGCTCCAGCCTCCCAGGCCAAGACCCCCGTTTCCAGCAGCAGAGCCCGGCCATCGTCTACTCCCGCGGGGGCAAGAGTCTGAGCGGCAGCCCCGGGCTTTATCAGCAGACCGGAGGGATGATGCCCGACCCCCACCGCTCGGTCCTGGTCCACACCGGCTCCCCGGCCCAGACCGGAGGTCCCATCGGCGTCGGCCAGCACCCCTCTATCATCCAGTTCTCCCCCACCAACCACCACCTGCTCCGCGGAGGAGACGCTCAGCCTCTCCCTGCTCCGCCGCCCGACGACCAGCAAATCATCTACTGTGACGGCTACTCCCCGCAGGCGGCTGGTGCCCACTCCCCGACGCCGGCCCAGGCCCAGGCAGTGGTGAGCCACCCTCAGCACTACCCGACCGTGATCCAGCAGCAGCCCTACGTGCAGAAGGGGCAGCAGAAAGGCAGGACCCCCCCCGGCCCGGGGCAGATGGACGGTCCAGGAGACGGACAGAGGAGGGTGACAATCAAGGAGGAGAACCTGGACCAGGCCTACCTAGATGATGGTGAGTGTAAGTTAATGCTTTTATACTCTGTGTGAGTGGGATGGCTCGTGAATGGTACGTCATTTATGCTGTTTCACATAAATGAAACAAGGTTCAAAGTTTTTATTATATTTTATTTTTTTCCCCAGTTTATATTTGTTTTTATTTTGGGTACTAAAAGAAACGATTCAACATTTTTCACTGCAGGGAAAGTGATGAATCTGTGCAGGAGATAGATGATAAGAACCAGCAGACACAGATACTTTTCCTACGAACAATTCAAGGATATTTACAGTATGTGCGCCATCTCCTATTCACACATCCCCTGTCCATTCTGCATGCTATACAGCCTCCAGCCAGCAGAACAAGCTCACACTGTTAAAACAATCCTTGCCAGGAGGTGCAGTTATGTTCCACTCAAGGTGGAAATAACAGGGATTATGAGTCATATGTTTATACTTACACTTGTCAACCCCATTAGCCTCTGACAGAATTAATGTCAGTCCTGAGGCTGAACCTCTTCCTTATTTTGTAAAGGTCCTCCGAACTTCATGTTTACAATATACTGGCCTGCTCTGATACTGGTCCATATAGTCTGGGGTCCATGTTACTCAGGTGGTTGAGGAGATTCAGGTTGTCATTATGCTGCTCCATTCACTAGTAGCCACATAATGCTGCCTCTGCTTGTCGCAGGCGTTTGTCTGGCACCGCCACACATGAGGAAATGAGCCTTTCGCTTTTTTCTCTCCCACTAAAGAGAGAGAGAGAGAAAGGGAGGGAGAAAAAAGTGTCACTCTCCTGACCGCCTGGATATGTTGACACTGTTATGAAGTGAAAAACAACTTCCATGGCAACCATTGTCAAACAGTGGAACGGGCTGCCTGGGAGAGCTGGGGAAAGCCTCTTTGTTTGTTATACTTGGCCAGGGCTTCCCCTTGGCCTTACGCCCCTCAATTCTGTGGGGGAACCCACCAGAGGATTAGCTTTTTTTCCAACCGCGGGATTCTGCCAATCTGGCACAAGAAATTCCTATTTGCAGCTGCTCTCCTCCAGAAATCCAGCCTGATCCCTGTAAGATAGCGGGAGGGTGGAGGGTAGTCTGCAGGAAAAGGGAAGGGGCAGTGTGTGTGTGTGTGTGTGTGTGTGTGTACGTGTGCATGTGCGTGTGTGTTTCAATGGAAAAAATGAAACGAAGAAAAGAGCCCGGCAATGGAATTTGTGTTTTTTGGATGGAACTTACAGGGTTTCCCTCCTCAGTAAACAGCAACAGGGTTTTTAGAGTTAGCGAATTAACGGGGAG
>OMLF01013108.1:0-23295 GCA_900302615.1 Holocentrus rufus | reverse complement strand
TATTACCACTCGCTATATTGAAAGTTGTATGCTTGTGTGTGTGTGTGTGTGTGTGTGGGTTACTGTGACAGTCAGTGTGATAGAAAGTCTGCTCACTGGGCCTGACTGATATGAGGAGAGTAAACCCACCGAGTTGTAAATGTGTTAACTTTTGTTATGATTCATTCTGGACTTTAGAGATATATTGTGTGACCCCAGTGGCATGCCCGCTATCTACACAGCATGCAAAAAGTGATAAGGAAATATATCAGAGTGTGTGTGTGTGTGTGTGTGTGTGTGAGAGAGAGAGAGAGAGAGAGAGCGCGAGAGAGAGAGCGAGACAGAGAGGAATGAATGTTATCTAACGTCTCCTTTACACAGCAGCCTCCCTTGTTGTCAAAGGTCAACAATTTGACGACAAAATATATCCATTGTTAGCCTCCCACTTCCTATTTCTCACCAAGTAAGATCTTTATTAAAAACATTTATAAAACAAAGCTGATCCTACACGTATTTGACAAAAAAAATGTCAAATACATGTAGGATAGAAATATATTTTCAGGTTAGAACTGAGAATAAAGTCTAAAATCAACCAAACAGGAGACAGGGGTATTCAAATAACAAAGGTAAAAATGAAAAGTGGCTTTTTAGAAATATTACATTTACTTAACTGCTGAGAATACATTTTAACAACTGACCAAGAAACAGCAAAATTTGAAGGACTTCAGTGTAAGAAGTGGCCACTGTGAAATTCGGTGTACCTCAAAGTATATTTATACAAAACAACTAAACTGTGCTCAGACGTAACCATATAACTCAAGTCCATATCTTGGCAAGAAATTACTCTTACCATGAGGAAGTGCAGGGCACCTCCTCGACAAAGTACATTAAGGTCCTCTCCATTAATCTTAATTTGGATGTATGTAGCACCAATCCCTGCCACCTCGATTATACCAAATCACTGTGCTGCCTGCCCATTAATCACTGGACTCAGAGAACAGAAAGCATAAGGGATCATTTCAGGAAATTCGCTGCGTTTTTTTCCCAGCTTTGCCTCTCATTCCTCTACCTACGTTCCCCTCACTTCCGATCCTGTGCAGTTTGTTTTGCCACAGCGGCGAGAAATGCTAGATTGAGCAATAACAGCTGAGATGACATTTTTAGAAACAAGACATGTCAAACAGTGCTGTGGATTTAAAACATGTGCCCCGTTTATACTTGGTCATTAACGCTCCGCCATGTACAAAGCCTTTTCTTCTCTCTCCTGGCCAGCTTTCAGGCTTCAGCTCAGTTTGGCACGGCTCTCCAAGCGACAGTCTTTGTTCTGCTGTTATTAATCAGTCTTTTAATAGTAAACACAAGCCTGCAAAAGTTTTATTCTGATTATGGGGTGTTTGAACAACCAGGCCCGCACAGGACTATACAGAAAAGGTGTCTCTATACTTAGAGCAAGGGCGAACTTGCAATGGAGGAGCTGTAAACAGGGCCAATCAACCAGGGAAGGAAACTGAGACACACTGCCACAAGGCAAACAACCAATTGTGAAATTTAAGACCATTCACAGATGATCACGCTTAGGTGCCTGGTGTGCGAAGAATTCCACTAGTTTGGCCAGCAAGCCTGTACACACCGCAAAGGCCGAATTAAGCCAATGCGGTGCTTTGTTTTCTCCGCAAATATGTCCTATTGTTCATATGAACTAGTCGAATTTTCCACAGCAAGTACAGCTGCCAGCTTCAGCTCCTGAGGAACCACTTCCTTAGATACTGAACCCCAGACAAGCCAAGACTCATTTAGTTAGGAATCTCATATGGGACAACCTGCAAACACAACATGAAGCCCCGTGTACTGCTGCTACTATGATTTTAAAGTTCTGTTATCAAATCCTAGCTATCAAGCAAAATCCATAACATGTGTATTCAGCAAATAGTGAATCTAGGGGGGGTTAGCGAATACAAACAGCTTCCTCTGTTCTATTACTCCGTGTAATAAATATTTATGCCTGCATACAGAGAAAATACACAGGCAAAAAGACAATCACCTGGCTCAGCTCACACAGACCTATAAGTCTGCCAAAGGCTCCATGCTTGCATGAGAGTCTCAGGGCTGCGGTGGGAATCCAGCCGTTCTCTAAAAGCCATCATCCCAGTCTGCAGACCTCGCTCTGATCCGTGGGCTAAAAATAAAAGAGAGTGCAATGTCTGCAATGTACAGCTCCTCCATCTTGGCTGTGTTTGGTTACCTGATAAAATATTAGCTCTGCAGGGCCCAGGGATGGTATGGAAGGTTTATAGAGGAGGGAGGGGGGGTTGACTGAGTGCATGAAAGAGACATCCACCTGCACTCTAGCATTTACATGCAAGCACATAGACACACACACTGGAAACACCAATGTGCAAAACTGGCAAACAAAACTGCATATGCAGACACACAGAAGAGACTGCATCTCATATACTGTACACATACACACACATCCCTACACACACAAAATGCTGAAACCCAAACAGTGCAGACGTTGCCCGAAGGAGTGTTCAGCTGCTGCACAGATGTGCTGAATAGAGTGGACGGAGTAGACTACGCAACATACACACATGCACACACACATTCTCATATACACACCTTTGATTGTCAGTAGGGATGGAGAGAGAAGTTTTAGACAAGGTAAAGGTTCAGAGGGTAAGGTAAGAGATAAGCATCACATAGTCTGTTCAACCGGGTAATACATAAGGGCGCACGGATATAATAGAGGATGAAAGAAACAAAGGAAATTTTCCCAAAAAACAGCTGGAGGGTCAGGAAGAGTGAGTGAGAGGAAGTTGGAATGAAAGATAGAAGGAATGAGGATGGTAGCAAATGGAACCAAGATTCCAACATACGGTTCAGATTATGACTCGATGCCATGAACACCCAAAAAGGAGAAGCCGTGTGTTGATCCAAGAAAGCTGGCGATGTGTGGCTGGAGGTACGGAGGGGGCAAAAGCTTTCTGCGCCAATGGGAGCGTGTAACAATAGTAAGCAAACAGCACACAGGGTTAATTTATTAAACACAAACATCCTCACGCTGCCACACTCCCCGACTCCCATTTTTTTTCCTGCGCAGAGCCATCAAACACAAACAGCATTTACGCGCTCTAACAAAAACCTAGTTTCTCCCCCCTGAAGCCATTCTCTTCTTTGTTGTGTTGCACAAGGTCAGTGCGCATTTGACTTTAAATAAACTGTTTGGGAAAAGCCAGCTGCACAGAGTACACAGAAACAATATCAAAATCTCCTTTTTTAAAATGTCTCATTATATTTAATCACGTCATGTCAATAGGCATAGAAAAGTTAAGTCTTGAAAAGTATGAAGGCTCAGACGTATGCCCTCCTGACAATATGGTAGATGTTTTGCTTTCCCTGGCCTTAATGGATCACTGATAAACAGGTAACAGAGATTAAGCACAAATTCGCATCTTGAAGCAATCAAAGTGAAGTAGTCTCTGAATTTGCTCGTAATAAGGGCCTGGGTGCATGTGGACTATTAGGGGGCCTGGTTCTGATCTAAAAGAAAACAAAACAAAAAATCAGAAAACCAAGCAAAAGGAAGGAGAGCCACAGGACCACCAGCATTATGTGGACAAACAGAGAGGAAGTTATTATAATTGTCTGCTAGGAGGGCATTCCCAGAATCCTGCTCCCTAAATAACACAGCTAGAACAATGGATACGCATTATATAACTACGATTATGATATTCCCTATCAAATATCATATTTAGCCATTTTTTCTGGTGTTTAGCTAGGAAAACTTAAAAACATGATTTTCAGTGCTTTATGCTGCTGTGCCTCTTGGTATTTTATCCATATCTTGACTCCTTGGCACAGTGCAGTGCACATAATGTAAGCTGAAGCTTAGTGTTGTTGTAAACATACCAAAGGAGTCTGATCATGTTACTCTATCCCTTTTGGTTTGAATAGTGCTAAAAAGTTGTTATAGAAGGCCCTGGCATGAGTGGACATACCAAAATACTACATTAAAGGAGAGATGAAAATCACCGAGGATGGTAACAACTGAGCGTCAGGAGAAGAATGACACAGGTACAAACCAAGACCCTCCTGCTTCTGGCTTCACTCCACCCCTCAAGGGCAGTCGGGAGTCAGGCAGAGACGAAGACACCACACACATTTGGATGGACCCCACTATCCCACAGATATAATCACCCCTGGAAGAGCCTCTGCTAGTCTGTTTCCCATTTCAAACCTCAATGAATCCCATCCTCATCCTTTAAAAGCGCACAGGCGCACACACACCATGGCCTGGAGAGATGGTTACACTCCATGTCGACTCAGTGGAAAATTTCAGAACCACAGAAACAAAGGCATTTGGTGGAATCAGAGTATAGAACTCACATATAACGAGTGAGAACGAAAAATGTTATTGATGTAGATGTTTTGTAAACTCCAAATACCACGTGGATGTGAAGAGACGCCAGCTATAAACCCCTCGAGGAAGGATTTACTGGATATTTCTCTAATAATTATTGTTTACTAAAGTTATAGACCACAATGTGTCAATGTTCTGTCCATGACGTATGTAGTGAAATGAAACAGTTCTTCAGCTCACTCAGCGTCACATTTTGGCTCTGAGTGTCTGGGAAATGTCCAGCGCTGAATATCCAGTAATCATAAAACTGCTAATAGCAACAGAATGTCATTTCAGTCCGAGTAGGACTTATTAGGGACACTGCACTGCACATCAAAGATGAAAAAGTGACCAAGTGAGAAAGTAGCGCAGCAGACTCACAGCCAATAGTGTCGTTTTTGTGAAAGGAAAGCCCGACACTCCACAGGGTTGTTCTATTTAAAGACGGTAAAACACAAAGTGCTCTGCTCTTTCCTTTTCCATTCTGTACGTTACGAAAAGGGAAAACGTGTTTGTAAGTTGTAACATTCAGTCATATGTGCTTGTTTCAAAAAATGGTCTTGGCTGCAGTCTTGTGTTTCCAGTGTGGGTTCTGAGGATCAAAATGGAAACATATTGAAGCCTAGGTAGAGATCCAGCTCTCCTTTACTTGTGTACATTCTTCATCGGCAGCGAGCACTGCTGAATCAAAGAGCGTTGCATAACATACGTTGCGAAACTTTGTGGCTCAGGGCATCGAAGTGCCCCTGGTCGTCTTGATTGTGCGACGGTCTTGCACCGACTCCAAATGGAGTGGCATAGAGGTTATATTCACTTCCACTGTGAGAAAACTTTTACGGACT
The DNA here is from genome assembly GCA_900302615.1 of Holocentrus rufus. Taxonomy (NCBI): domain Eukaryota; kingdom Metazoa; phylum Chordata; class Actinopteri; order Holocentriformes; family Holocentridae; genus Holocentrus; species Holocentrus rufus. Next base: position 18,075 of record OMLF01013108.1, on the reverse strand, counting down.
GCAGGCAGTCTCGATTTCAGAAGGCTTTAAGTACTATTAAGTGCTTTGATAGCCCAGTCTCTTTGGGGAGCTTGCAGTGTATAATCAAGGTCTGGAATGGGCCTCGCACCGCCAGTTTGGCTCTGTGGACCCACAGCCACAGTTGGACAACGACCACTCCTGTTGCCTTCACATGTAAATGGTGGGAATGATCAAGTCATTAATGTCCGCTGCATTCAGAATTCATCACAAAGGGGAAGTAGGAGGAGGCCAAATTGACCGCAGACTGTGCAACCCCAAAATGGGAACGCCTACAAACGTATTCTGCTCCCCTCTGATTAAAATCAAACCATGCACTTACAGCAGAAATTGTTTTACCATGCTGTAGGATCACGATGATACTAAATATGTCTCATTTTTATATCACCATCCATCATGGGACTGTTCTAAATTCAAGGGGAATCAATGGAAAATCTTGGGCTTTTTATAACTGGACGAGATTTGAAGTAACTGTCAGGGGGGCAGTGTTGACTCCAGAAATTATGGTAAATATAAAGAAATATCTTATAATTTATTGATACATCTTCATTATTGATGGAGTGCTGCACATTAACAGGATTCTGACTGTGGTAAACTGCCTTTCTTGTGCAGTGACTATCAAGTTGGTAATATCAGTATCAGCGTTTCAAAAAATTTCAATAAGACTTTCCTTCAGAACCTAGTTGGCATTAAGTATTCATGGGTGATTTTGTGTGTGTGTTGAGTCTGTTTTGGCCAGGTTTATGGTCTTTCTTACCATTTTATTCTTCCTCTGGGTCGTAACTGTCAAAGCCAAAGCATTGCCAGCTGGTAAGTATAGACATGACGTCAGAATGAAACAAAATGGTAATATGGTGCAAATTTTGCCTGGTTAAATATTTTCATCCTCCAGCCTGAGGGCAATCATGACAAATAACATTGAAACTGTCTGTTAGTATTACATAATAAGGGACAAGCCTGCCCCGTGTCACGCTTAGTGGTCAGGAATCCATCATAAAAAACATCTGAATTTGAAAAAGGTTTTAAAAGCGTGCAGCAGACCAAAACAAGCGTTTGAGGCACAGATTTGTATACAAATGGTTTTTCAGACACACATGGGTTTAGCTTTTATTGGGAACATTCTCCGTTGGCCCTCTTTCTTTTGAAAGGCCAAATCTACAAAATACAGTCAGCTATTAGAAAGGGGGAAAAAAAGATGTAAATATAGTCGATGTAGAGACTTTCCAATTAGTGAATAGAAAACATGTGTATCAGAGGCACATTGCCAACGAGTAATTTGTACATTTACCAAAAAAAAAAAAAACACCTCCAGACATCAAGAATCAAAACCCACAGGACTGTGCCAGCGGTATTATATCTGCAACAAGAAAATCATGCAGAGATTCACACAGACTCCCTGTAAAATGTTGCTACAAGTGGGGATGTGAGTCTTTAATTTTCAACTTCCTCATAAAGACGGTGTTCATGTGTCCTTCAACCTGAGCATGCATGTATATCCATGTGTGTGAGTGTTCGCTCCACACACAAACACTATCCCCCCATCAGATGCCATGGTCAGCACCAGCTCAGCATCTCCGCAGAGTTCAGCAGGTAGCACAAATACCCTTCTAGCACCCGCCACCGAAATCTCCAGGGCTTTGGAGTGCGCCATTGGCCCAGCCCTTCAAAACGCTCCCCAAATCCTGGAGATCACCCTGAGAGGGAACATCTGTGGGCAGGGCTGCAGATGAGAACAGACTGCACTCTGTGTGTGTGTGTGTGTGTGTGAGTGTGTGTATGTGTGTGTTTCAGTGTGTAGATGAGTAGCTTAACATTTATGCCCAACAGCGCATAGAAGTTATGATTGTGTAGCATGTATGCACACACAATTAACAGTCCTTCTGTTGATGGCTGACTGCAAGTGTATGTATAGGTGTGTGTGTTTGTGTGTGAGCAGTTTTGAATCCCTGAAGTCCCACAGTCTTTTCTAATTGGGAAGAATAAGGCTGTTCACAGGGTATAATTCTATAATTGGAATCATATGTGTGAAGAAAGCATGAGGAGGTATATGGTTTTGTTTGTGTGTGTGTGTGTGTGTGTGTGTGTGTGATGTTTTGTGAGCCCCGCCACACAGCCCAGTCAAAGGACTAAATACTGTACTTCCAAAAGTTCAAACAATTGTTTGCATGACATGACAATATATGCTAATAAATAGGGATGCATACCATGGTCTGGGTGACAACTTGTTCCTGATTGGTAGGTTGGTTTGGTTTCCGGTTTTGCTGGTGTATGAGCTTAAACCAGTTTGATTTTATGCGAACCGCATGAACCGCCGCTGAATCCAACTTGTATTGTATTCTTAATAAGCAATATGACGACGTGATTAATTTAATTTTTGTTTATCAACGGAGTCACTAGTGTCGGAGTGTCAGATGAGGATCAAATTTAAGGTGGGTGGAGGGACGATGATGCGCACAATGTATAGTTAAAAAGTTTATGTGTTTTTTGGGGAGTGACAAGATGAGACAGGTCAGAGTTCATGTCAAAGAAAACAAAAACTGAACCAATATGCCAGAATTTTGGGTTTAGCTCACCTGCTCAGATCTTCATAATTGTGACTCTGCCGTTTCCACACTCTTTGTTTCACCATTGGGACGAACCTGTCGGGGTCCTGCTGGAAGGTAAGAAGACAGCAGATTAGTCCAACAAGTGAGCGCGTATTTGATGGTTAACTTACAAGGAAAGGGATTTCTACTGTTATCGTTTTCGCCCAGCTGATCTGTTTCATCTTCTGTTCTAAAGCCAAAATCCTTCCACACGTCCAACTTCACTTACTTGTTCAGATTGTGGTGCCGCTACACTCTCACTCATTCACGGGCTCTAATCATGTTCCACCTGGCAGCAGTTGAGTCACATGTGACACCTAGTGATAAAATTCGGTATTACCGGTCTGGTCAGATATTTGGCTTAATAGCAAAGCGGTTGGAAAATTTTTACATCGGCCCAACCCTACTGGTTGTCTGGAACGAGTATGCTCAAATCGTGTAATGCACACATAGCCAAGCTCAAGTTTAATCACTGTTAATACTGCGTCTTAATACTGGATTCACACTATATCGTTATAACCATAAATACTGGCCACTACCGCATTATTTCTCCCACTTTATAACATGACGTCATAAACATGTAAGATTTTGACCAGTATAAATTCATACATCGGTTGTACAGTTTCAAACTCACCTGTTTAACAAAAGCAACAAACTGAAATTTAAGCATTAAGCTAACTACATTAGCCTACTTTAGCCCCTTAGCCGCCACATATTATCCCATTTTTAAAATACTTGTTGCTTCAAAAGTATTGTAATTATTTTCCAGGAGTTAACACTGACCTGACATTAACACCACTGAGCTAGCCAAGCCATTTTTGTGTGTACCGTATTTAATCAATTTTGACAAATCTATGATGTCTACAATGACATAACTCAAGCTGAATAACGTTCGCCAATCAGCTGGTACTATCTCCATTGCTGACCTGTCTGACCTGCACGGAGTAAAACTCCCTTGTGTGTGTGTGTGTGTGTGTGCACACACACACACACACACATACCCTACACACACTACACAACTCTACATGTACACATTATATGCGCTCTATACATACACATCTTTACACATACACTGCACATACTTCATACTTACATACTGCATACATACATATTGTACACATTTTGCACACACACACTATCCACTGTGCATACACCAACTCAACATACAGATCGCACCCACAAATCATCCAGAACACACACATACACACTGCATATACACTTGACACTCAGCCTGTATGCATACTGTACACACATTTTACACACACACACACACACACTGCACAAACACTGTGCACACACATACTGTACACTGACAGACACTACACACCCCACATACACACTACACATTCAGACTGTACATACACACACTACACAAAGCCACTACACACACATACAAAACTGACTGACAGCCTAAGCAGATTCAGCCTATCTGTTCCCATCAGGTGTGATGTGACTGGCTGGGCCAAAGGGTTAAATCCAAAACTCCTCTCTAAACAGAGAAACGGGCGTATATTTAAACAGGTTGTTGCCAACTAGCCAAGGAAAGCAGGAATTTGTGGCCACCTCAGCAAACAGCGCGATTAAAAGGATTTGCCATTGATTTCTTGGTTAAAGTTACAGTGGAAATATTTGGACAAAAGGCCGCTATCAACGTGAATTACCACTGACATGTTTGCACGTTTGTAAAAGAAAAAAAAAAAAAGGAAAGACAGCTAGGCTTGGGTAAACCAAAGAAAAACAGGGACAGAAAGAAAGAGAAAGAAAGAAAGAAAGAAAGAAAGAAAGAAAGAAAGAAAGAAATAGTGGCGGAAAGTAAGCTATAGTTTTCACAAAGGGGGCCATGGATGTCCCCAATGTGCGTTTCTTTGTGGGAAGCATGTTGGAGGCCCGGTACACTATAGTATGTGGTTTTCCCAAGGCCAAGTGGATCCAGCTCAGCCCACCTCTCTCTCTCTCTCTCGCTCGCTCTCTCTGCTGAGAGGGAAGGGGAGCCAGGGTTTTCCTGTTCATGTGGAAAAAAGGAGGGAAAAAGGGAGGGAAGAATGAGTGGAGGTAACCCTAGCCGCTGAGGTGGCCCTCTAGTAGGGCCCAAATCCTACTATTCTCCTCCCTGCTTCTCTCTCTCTCTCTCTCTCTCTCTCATACACACTCTGTTTCTGTCTCTGTCTCTCATGGGCGCATACAGCACACGTTAAACACGTATGGGGCAAGGCGCCGTGTATGGACATACGGTAGGTGGGGTGGGGTGTGGACATCGCAAAGGCCTCTCCCTGTTTCGACCACAGCTCTGTTACATGCCAGTGGGTGTCTGGTTAAGAAAATAAAGCAGCGTATTGGCCCTGTCCAGGCTCGTATATAAAGCATATGTCTTCAAACACAGGAATCCAAATACCGAAGGCAGGAATTTAGTAGCGCGCTTTAACTCTGCTTTACTGCGGCATGGAAGTCTTTCGATCCAAAATGTGATTATCTCCCTTACAAATTGTTCAGGAGTAGCGAGAGTACAGGAGCTGATTTACGGCATTGCAGGGTATTGAATTTAACTGTCATTGTCAGACACGCTGGTATTTGTCTCTGTCTGTGTCTGGTATTCACTTTCTTTCCGCTCTCTCCATCAATGTGTCGCCCTCTTTCCTCTTCACTCCATCTTCCCAAACTGTGTAGCATCTCTCTCTCTCTCTCTGGGGTACATTCTGCAGGCAGCCCTCCATATTATTGCTCTGGTCCCAAAGAGGGCTTGCTGAGGAGGAATATGGATTCCATAAAGCACTCAGCTATATAAACGTCTCCCGATCCACATTCAGCACCTGGCTAAATATTATCCTAGTAATGCTTTGGTGACGTCCTCCAAAAACACAAAAAAAGTATTTACTTTGTCCGGTGACAAAACACTCAGCTGTGATTAACCGCCAGTGCTATGTGTGAAGGAATCAACGCCGGGCAGTTTTGAGTATGTAAAGAAAGCAACCATTTTGGATTGCTTCCCTTAAGAAATGACATCAAGGGCAAAACCAAAACTCCGAAAAAGCATTTGAAAGAATGATAGGATTCCTGGTTTGACTGGCTCGCACCATTCACCTCAGTGCCTAAACAAAGGGGGTTGTTTGGACAGCTCCAGGCCTGCGGAGGTTGTGTTTGGGTTAGGAACCCATGGCTGACCTGCACTCCGCCAACCGCACAAAAAGACCAGAGCCATAAACACCTGCAAGAGAATGCACAAGAGGGACGCAGGGGTATGGCGCCTTATGGTTACCCCAAGTAACAATTATTCAGACAGCTTCCTGTCAACATACCAGGCCACTGTTTAAGTGTGCGTGTCTGTGTTTGAGCGCCTGTATCTTTCTAGCTGACCTCGGATTCGCTTATCATGGTAGATCTGCTCGCATAATGGATCATGATGGAAGTCAAAAACACATTCGTTGCCATCGATGCCATTCGTTTTCCATAATGTAAAGAATTGGGGACAGCACCCGAAGCTTTTTTTTTCCGTTTTTTTTTATTGAACAAAAATTAAAAACACACCATTTCATGAGGATCCTTGACTACTGTGCATGGGAACCAAAGAGCTGCAGTAAAATCAAATTGACAACAAGTCACCAGGAGCATGTGACACATCCAGCCTCAGCAATCCTCCCCTCCTTCCAGATGGAATGACTTATATTCGGTCCCAGCGCGCCAGAATATTTTGCATTTTGAAATACAACCACAGTGGTGTTTTTATGATTTTACGATGAGGATGTCTTAACTCGGAGGCATACTGTGCTGTTAAATAATCATTTCAGGCTTACTGGAGAGCCAGTATAGGCCGGAGGGAATGAACGGATGGAGAGAGGATGAAGAGAAATGAAGAAGGGGAATTTCAGTTTCTCTGTAACTTAATAAGCTTCCGCCTTGAATGGTATATAATTCAATTAATTATCAAATAAATCAATAACATTTCTCTGGCTCGCAGTACAAGGCCCTGTTGGCTTCCGTTGCTGCTGTGTTGCCTTACAGTCGATCCGACCCTGAGCATATTTTGTATTTAGAAATCTGAATACAATCAACAAATCTGAATCTAGATTCAGTTTGATTAGTAGGACTGGCCCTTTAGCTCAATCACGAAGCCAAGCTCAGAAGTCAAACATGCTCACTTTAATGAGCTTTGGCGGCTCAGAAATACAACAGAAAGCTCTCAGGTTACCACAGCTGCACACAGCACAGTTCAGAATTTGGGAAACCGATTTGGGGGGACGGATCCAAGATGGAGACGAGATCCTGTGGGCTCCATGCGACCTGGACTACTTCACCCAGTCCACTGACAGTGATGGAGAAGAAAAACAAAGAGCTGGAGGGAGGGAGAGGAATCGCAGAGGAAATGAATATCTTACAGTAACACATGGTGTGAAAGAAAGAAATGTCTCTCTCGCTGACCTCCTTGTGTTTTTCATTCCTCTCCTCTCTCCCCCCCATCCCTTCCTCCTCCACCCCTCACTTGCGCTCCATGGCGATTGAAATATGCAAGCATAATAGTCTGGGAAATAAGATCGAGAGGTTTATGAAGGAGAGTGGGCCTGAGCTGGGCCTGCTGTGTGGTGTCCATTTTGAAGACCAGTAAAAGAGAGATTTACTGTATGTTACAGGCTTGCAAAATCAGTGGAGGTGAACTGGAGATATCAGAGAGAAACCATAATACCATGAAGAGAAACGGATGCAGAGGAGAAGTTGAGTGAGAGGGAGATGAGGGTGGGGTGGGATAGTGAAAAGAGGAAAATTAATCTGTGGTTTATGCCAAACGCTGCTCTGGAATGACTGAACACATCCAGGGTTTTCCTGTGGTTTCTCTATATAATTAGGCCTTCGGACTGCACACACACACACACACACACACACACACACATACAGATACAGAGTTCAGTTTAAACCTCATCCAACTTAACTCTTCCTCTGCCCACAAATCTACCCATCTATGTGTGCGAGTGTGTGCACCAGTCGTGTGTGACACCACAGTTACGCAGCCCTAAGTCAAATTATGTGTCTTGTAATCCATTCTTTCGGATCGGAGCTCCTGACTCTCAGCCATCCAGAGATCTTCCACAAAAGGGACTGGCCTCTCTAGTTTCATCCCCAAAGAAGCTTACATTATGTGGGCAGAGGGATGATCGTTGTTCCCTTCCTCTGGAGGATGGCTTTGTTTGCCCTCAGTCATCCAGACAAGGATAATCAAAGCCAATTATCTCGGACCACTGGCTTCATAATTACTTTTCGGGTGGGGGGAGTCTGTATGACATAGAATGTGCCACCATAGCCAAGCTTGTCAAAGGCAAACTATAAGGATCCTGAATTAGGATGATGATCCTGGCTAAAGACACTGCACAAAATCACGTTTTGTTCCTTGGAATATGTCAAAAACAGGATTTTATGTAACTATCCCTCGTCCCACTATGGGAGAGGATGTACCTAAGAGCATGTAGGTCACTGATTTCATTGAGTACACCCCTCCCACTACAGGTGTTTGGCTGAATTAGCTTTAAAACACCTCCAGAGGGATTGACAGGATGTTCTGGCATCTGGAATCACACCAACTCCACACTTTCTCTCAAACCTGATCAGTCACTACACTGCTTTGTATATTCATAGGCTCATATCTGGCTCATGTAGCCCTCCCAACACAAGGCTTTTAACTTAATCAAGGTATCAAGGCAAATTGTTTTTAGGTTTTAGGTTTAGAGCATGCAATATGTTGTTTTTATAACTAATTCTGCATTGTTGTTGTTATGTTTTTGTTTTTCATTTCAGGTGTAGCCTTTTAATAATCTGACCAGGAACTACAGATGAAAATTAGCCAACCTTGGCTAACTCTGACACATTAACATGTCTCATGTTGATTAATGTCTATTGTCCCTGATAAATAAACAGATTAAATTAATAATAAATTAAATGCAACCACAAACACTTTAATCTTCATGGGAGGGCCTGGCTTTGGGTCTTGCTGGGGTGACGAAAATCCTGGGAAAAGTGAGCTAAAACCCCAAGCAATTAATCAATTAATGCTATATCTCATCCTTTTGTCATAGAAATATTTGTTAATATTAATCCTTTAAAAAAAAAAAAAAATACACGTCGTCCAACATCCTATAATCCAAAACAAACACCAATGTAATGCTTTAGATACAGCAGCGATTTATTATAAAATATTATTCAAAGTAAAATAAATAAATTAATTAATTAATAAAAATAAGTAAATAAAAAAAAAATCCAGTTACTTACATATCCAGTGTGAGTGGACCCTGATGCTGTCCATGTGTAGCAAGTGGGCTCCTCAGGAGTTAGGGTTAGGGTAACTTCATCTGCAGCAGTGTGAGGCAGTAGCTTAGACAGTACTCTAAAGGAAGCACACAAATCCAAACAGTAAAACCCCCTCTTCCGAACAACAGCAATACCTATAAACACAATTCAAATATATTCGTCAATACTCACCTCAGGATCTTGGCGCAAAGAAAACCAACCCCACTACAGGACTCCTCTTTCTGAGGCTAATTTGCTAGCTAGCCAATACTGGCAATTAACGTTAGCTAACAACAGTTCAATATGCAGAGTCAAGCGATTTGATTGGTCAAGAGGCATTCCACCAGTGCTGCGCTTTACAAGTGTTATGTAATAATCTATATCAACGTCTGTGAAGCACATTGCAACAAACTTCGTCCCGCGACAGAGGGAGAAAAAATAGCGTGGAGACTGCTGTGCAAACTTCCAGGTGTGTTCAGTGCTGCTAGCTAGCCTGCGATAGTGTGTAGACCTATACAAAGTAGCAAGCTAGCTTGCGGCCCGGGAAATTGTGTTGCTTAGCAACTGTTCAGTCGCTTGAAATCTGACGGACCTATTTGTGCTGGCGGAGCGGAATAAATGTTTATACAAATCATAATCTATTGCCTATAACTGGAGAAATGCTGTTGTTGGTAGAACTGCTGTATAAAAGCAATATTACCTTCTTCCCGTTCTGTCTCGTTCTCCAAAGTCCCGCCCCTCAACGAAGGTCGCGGGTCGACAGGTGCATTAACAAATGAAATTAAAGTTTATGTAAGTTAAGACACTGACATTAGTATTATTAATGAAGACTTCTTCTTTTCACTATTAACCATTTAATCATTTAAAGTAATTACAAACCTGTTTTTTATCATACATGTTTTTAAAAAAATTTTATATTTATATTTTTCTTAAGGTGAAATCTAGCATTTGGCTAGTCTCTGGCCTGTGACCAGTAAAGAATAAATTCACCAAGTAACAATGAGTGCAGACGAATAGGGACAGTTGCAAAAGACAGAAACAGACTGACTTGGCCAGATGACAATCCATATTTCATGCACCCAGCGGAAAGGTCATAAAAGTGCACCCCACTTCCTTGTCCTATGCTGACCTCATCTTTCACCAGTGGTGGGCGTCAATGCTGTTTCCACCTCAGTCTCTGGTGCCCAAAACCGGAATCGTTGGACAGGAAACACTCGAACCATCCCACTGTCCTCCCAAAGAGACGATGTCTGTGTTGGCTTGTAGCCAGGCTGCACAATAGCTCAGTTCATGGATGCTAGGTATCTAGAGGTACTTTATTTTGATACTGTGGACCCAGATAAGCTATGCATTGATTTTACAGACTTGGAAGTTTTGAGATATATCGTTAATTATTAAAAATACTGACAAAACACTTAATAGTATTCAGGATAATGGAGGAAGAAAATCAGGTATGACACCTGATGCTCTGCACAAAAATATTTATTGATATGATATTTTGGCCAACAGCAGCACCTCCACTCTAGCTGTTTGAGCACAACTTAGTGTATCTCAGTATTCAATGTGATGAAAAATTAAATGTAGTGAATATTTCTGCAATATTACATGCCATGCCTGTTTTTTTCTTCAGTGCTAATTCTGACCAAGTATCGTGTAATGTGATAAAAGCACCGGAAAACTACAGTGATATAAAACAGTAAAGGAATACACAGTGTGAACAAACTCATTATACTGCAATTGCCCTTTGTGTAAAATACATACGCACACATGCACATACACACACACACACACATAATCGCCCATAAACGCCCATACAAGGATGCACACAGAGGATTTCCAACCCTTTCAGGAAATGATGTCATTCTTTGGAAGTGCTGATTGGTGCAGCAGGTATGGAGTGGTGTTCCCTGGCCTTTGGGACGTCCTGAACGCCCGGTGGTTCCAGAGGTGGCGTGATGTGTGCGTCGTTTGAATAAATACACACATCGTTTTTGTTTCTAAGGACCCCGGGCACATTACACAAACGCACAGGATGTGTATATGGAAATATCAGATCCAGTTTTCCGAACACATGATTGGCTAATTTGGGGTACAATGTACCTTTTTTTTCATAATGAGGTTCACCACTGTATTAAGAGGTGCTAATGAATGACTCACCTTTCATGGCAGCATCCAGTACATTCACCCAGCGGAGGCGCCTGTCATTCTTTCCTTGCTGATTCATTCGCCCACACCTTGTTTTACATTCACACCACTGATCATTAGTCCTTCTGTTATTTTCATTTTTGGAATAAATATTGCTGCTTTTGCTTTCTCTCTGATTCTTAACCCTGATTTTATTTCGCAGGAATACGACAATAATCATGGTGACATGACATCCCACCTCCCTATATCCTTCCACGCCTCCTTCTCCTCTTCCCGTGCGCTTACAGCCAGCATTTCCATGTCCCTGTGTGTGTGGATGTGTGTGTGTGTGTGTGTGTATATATTCATGTGACAGAAATACAGTATGTTGAGTATATAGGTGTTGAGAGGTGCCTCGTGTGTCTAAAAGGAGTCCAGTGTTCGTTAGTGTTGGGGAGTGTGTGTGAGGTCAGGGGTGACTGAGGTGTTAAGGAAGAGGAGAGAGGGGGCCCTGGACGCTGATTGACAGCAGGTTGTTATAATTACCCACTCATGGTCAACCCTGGCACTCTTAGGAACACATTCGCCCCCCTGGGTTATTATTTCATGTTTTTTTCCCCTTCCCTGTTGCACACCGATCTCAGTTAGCCTCTGCTGACATGTTTTCCCAGAGCTGGTGTTATTGCTAATACGGTTAGCACTGGAAAACCAAACACAGCATGACGCAGCACTTCATCACCTGGCTTGATGATGTCATGATATCATTATTACCCAGCTTGCATTGCCACGCCTCACCGCACGTGTCAAAGATTGGTGAAGCATGTGCATTTGTGTGTGTGCGTGTACAGGGAGGGAGGTGAGAGAGAGATTGTCCATACGTGTGTTTTTGGAGGCTGAGTAGTGACAGGGCATGTTTTTGAGAACCCCCTCATGTTGTAAAGTTGAACCAGAGCCTTGTAGCACCAGGGCTGGGTGTGAATGGGGGTTGTGTCACTGAACAGTCCACTCTTTGAGCTTCCATAATGGGGGTCCACCCTAGCAGATCAAGCATTCATGGCAAAGGTGTTGCCATCAAGGTGGTTGGCCTGTGGCCTCGGGTGTCAAACTGGATCCAAACATTAAAATGAATTCTGGTTCCAGCACAGTTCATAAGGGAAAATGTACAGCCGGCTGATCATTATTACAATATATACAATATAAAGTTGTATAGGGTGCTCAGGAACCTGAGGCAAAACGACAGGCCTTGCATTGCCCTAAAGGGTCATTATTTTGCATTATTACATGGGTATGTTGAATACTTTATTCTGATTGGCCGGTTAAAGCTTTCTGCAGTTTGTTATTTTTGTGTAACCAACCATTGTCAACGCCGTTGTCCACCGTGCACTTGCAAACAAAATTAATAACCTAATATAAAATATTGAGTTAAAATGACTGCAGACCTAAGAGCTTAACCAAACTAAGCCCTGTAGCAAACTGGCTGCTCCTACCAACAGTCAATTATATAGATTATAGGTCATTATTCAGAAATAACATTATTCAGAATGCTGCAACTGACCAATCACAACTGAGTATTCCACATAGTGATGGAATACATTTTCATAAAGTATGGCAACATCAGTGAGATCACTTTGCTACTGCTTGGGCTTCTTTTCTACTTGGGCTGTGCAATTGTCCTGAAACCAATTTTAGCGTTGGGAAAATGCTTTTAGTAAAAATATAGATTGTTCTGGAACTCTCACGGAATTGCTGAGTTCAGTGCCCAGTATGGACAATGTCACAACAAACTGATTAGTACAGCCGATAAATTTAACATTTTAAATGTGGTTCTCATCATTTCCCTCTTTGTTTCTCATTCCGTCATCGCTCACGTGCTGAGAAACAGATAAAACAGAGAAGGCCACGAGAGAGAGAGAGAGAAGAGGAAAGGGGAAAAAAAAATGATGTGAATTTGAATGTTGGATGCGCTCACAGATTTCATTTCACACTTTTTGTCTTCCAAAGCACATCTTTGACGACATCCAGGTCCCATTTGCTCAGCTCCATTGAGTTTTATGTCCACTGAAAATTTCTGCAGGGTGCACGCTGCATGCCAAATGTGAAATAAAACAGATTGTTTTCTGCGATTAGCATTCATTTTCCCTTGGTTTCATGAATAAAACTTTGGTTAAAACGATTGTGGCTAAATTTCTGAATCAAAGAAACACTTCAAGATTAGTTTTTATAAAATGACGAGGAAATAGGAAAATAACAAAATGGACTCACAACCGATTAACAACAAAACTGTCTGCTTGTTGCCATGAAACAAACCATCGCGTGCACAAACGATGGCGGCTAACAAGACTAACAAACACAAAGATATTCCCACTTGATGGCAATCAGCAACCTGCTGTATACTGAAAACAAGAGGCCCTTCTGTTGACAAGAGGCATGCTTCTGGCCCAGCCACTCTGGAGAGAAAAGAGAGGAGCTGGGAGTGCATGTCTATGTGTGTGCGTGCATTTGTGGTTGTAACATGGCCACAGAGAGCAGAATCTGTCTGGCTTATTAATCCTTACTGGAACCATATGATTGTCCTCTCACTGGCTAATACAGCCGAGGCGTATTTGTGTGAGTGACGACAGTGCGAGGGCCAGACACAGTGACCTGCAGTGAGAGAGGCCCGGACGCCATCCAACAAAATGCCACACAGGTTTTGCCTGATCTCTCTCCCTCTCTCTCTTTCCCTCTCCCTGCCTGTCTCCCTGCAGAATGGGACCCAGTGGGTGTTACGTCTGGGTCAGATTTGGATCTGAGCACCAGGGAGCCCAACCCGGCCAGCTAATTGGAAAAAGGTTCGTGCGTTATGAGGCCCATGCAGAGCGCTTTCAGCACCTCCGCTTTGAATGGAAGCAGTGGAAGCACATACGTGAAGCAGTTGCACACGTGTAGGACAAATCCTGTAAAGTACATACGCGCACAGACACAAACATCACGCTTCACTCTTCTGCTCGGAGCCATAAAAATTAGGCTGGACGTTTGGCACAATGCTCACTTCATAGCACACCACTGAATGACACGAGCAGGGGAATGGAAAAGGCGAAAGAGACTTGAAAATGCAGCTACACATATGTTTGGCATGCATAATAGCCCTTGATTATACGCTCCCACAATGCATCCCAAACATGCGTACGCATTTTTTTGTCAGCGCACTAAAAGTACACAGTAATCGCACATGTCCTCTCTCTTTTACACACACACACACACACACGTATATGCATATACTGTCACCCTTTAGGCCGAATGAGGTACAGCTAAAACATCCTCTTTCGTGCCAATGGCCTGCTAAAATCCATTAGTACAAAAAAGCAAGTACCCCAGAATGAAAATCCTAATGCTGGTTTTTCTTGTCTGTCATAGTCTTGTGTTACCCAGACTGCCCGTTTTGGAACATTGTAAGCACTGTACTCATAGGAATGGCAATAAAATGGTAGAAAAGTCCCACCTGTTGCACTGCAAGCACTCTGTCTTTCACTGGCAACTTTGAATGTACTTTGTGTCTAATCTCAGCTGACCTTTAATTGACATTATGGATCAGTGAAGAGGCACACTTTGTGCACACCGGCCCGACCGACATGTATGGCCCATTACACAAAGCTCTCATCACCCCGAGGCCTTTGTATCTCTGCCCTGCAGGTGAACAAGAGGTCAGCTGGCAGCAGCAGAAAGACTTTGGAGACTTTACAGTTGGGCAGACAAGCTGTACGACATAATGAAGGAAAAGTGGCATGGAGAAACACTATTCATGATGAAAATAAGACCTGGAGTGACAGTGTGAACAACTGATTAGCCTCATCCCAAAGGATAAAAGGGGTAGAAATGGAGGAACAGTGTCTAGTTTACCAGATAAGTGTATTTTTGTAAATTATGAGAGTTAGATAACCTGGATTGGCGACTGCAAAAATTAGCTTCAATTTCCTCAATATCACAAAATATTTTTTACGCTAGAAACTTTATTTTTCTCCAGGTCAGGAATTACATGATAAATGGCAATAGAAATCCCATCTGGTGAATAAAAAATGACATAAGCTCGGTGTGATCTGCCAGCAAATGTTTCGGTTTTACTACGCAACAGTTCAAAAGTATCTTTGAAAAATAAAAAGCTGCAAAACATTTGACCTGCCAGAAATGCCATTGTGCATTTTATTGTTTAAATCTTCACACATATATATATATTTATATTTTCAATTTTTCCCATGGACGTGTTTTGCTGGCACTCCAAACGTGCATTTATATAAACTAGCAAATGGAAATGCGCCTAATTTATATTCTGACTTTTGCAACATTTCAAAAGTTTGCGTAAAATTCGCTTGACGCTTGAAGGAAACGCAGCCAGCAACGCCCCATCTCCCACGTTGGGGAGTTGTCACAATTCCCAGTCCACCCTTCAGATTCCAGTCAGTCTCTGTCTCATTTTCCAGTGTGACAGCTTGAGGTGTTTTATATGGAAAGTCATACTCACAGACCTGAAATGTCTAGCCTGCGTAATAGGACATCCAGACCCCCTTACGATCACGCCGACTGGTGTGAGAGGTGCGAGAGGTACTTGAAGTGGGTGGATAATAAATGACTTGCTGAAGACATAAAGCTCCGGAGCTGGTGTCTAGATTTATGCTGTAATATTAGCTCAGATATCACGCTCTTAAGTTAGACAGATAACCTGCTTGTGAGACATGTGTCATTAGAAGTCCTCCGATTTAATCAGTGTGTGTTTTCTCACTCAGACACGCACGCACGTACATGCACATACTCACATATACTTACACTATATGCTACACACACACACACATACACACACAGTCGGCTCATGCTTGGCAGTGGTGAGCGGTGATATCCCGTCCAGTGCAGCTGGTGTGCAGCCTCTAGGCAGCCCTGTGCTCTGGGAGGGAAGCCTGGTTTGATTTTAGTCCAGGGCAAACCAGGACTCTCGCATTCCTGCTTTTCAGTAGGAATTAGCATATTCGTTACTGCTTGGGAGATTGATACAAATATATGCTTGCATATGTGCATTCGGTGGGAAAGGCAGCGGAATAATGAAGTCTAAGGTGAGGTGCCGTTTGCCCTCAGGGGCAACCGGTGTGAAATTAAACATGACACTTTTTTTTTTTTTTTCTTCCCCTCCCTTTCTCTCCTTCTCATTCTCCTCGCTTCATCTTCAAGCGGGCCATTCCAAGCTGGAAACTTCTGCTTCTGTTACATAAACTCCACCTCGAGACGCTGAAGGGTCAGGAAAGAGGGAGGAAAAGAAGAGACGAGAAGGTTGATCGACGGGGAAGACAAGACAAAAGTTGAGAATATTGTGGGGGGAAAGAAAAAAAAAAGAGGCGCAAAGATAAAGAGGATTTGGATTGGGTAAAACCTTTATCATCAAGAATGTCTAAAGAGAAAAAAAACCTTCTTCATCAGATCCTGTAGAAGGAGGAAGAACAAAAGAGCAGGGGGAAATTGGAAGCAGAGGGAGGGCAGCTTAGCAGCTCCCATCCAAAAAGCCTGGAAGAAAGGCAAGGAGGAAAAAACTAAAAACAAGGCATCAAATGGCTCGGCTTCGGCCAGGGCTCAGGCCTAAAGCCTCTTATGGATGGAACCGGCCAGGTCACCCCTGATACAAAAAAGTGACCCGGCCTTGGACTGACTTCAACCCGACATGTCTTCCCATTGAAAATATGTTTTTTGAGTTAAAACAAGCCTCACTGCTGATCCAGGACATTACAAAGAACTTTATTGTATAGTTTGGCTGGATCTGATCCATGCTCTTTTCTCTTTTTTTGGGGGACATTTTGAGCTTTTGAGTGTGTTTGTGCTTCACTCGTTTTCTGTTTCTCATTTCACGATGAGTTCTGATGACTCAAACATAACTTCACGATGGCTCAAAAACTTTCACTCGCTCTTAAATGAGCTGTGCATGCTAAATGACAAGGTATGAGCCGTTAGATTTAAAGGAGGCGCTCGACAGTTTATCTGGAAGTGGCTGATGATTCATATTGCAAATGGCTTGCAGATGGAGGAGCAGACTTCAGTGGGTACACACTGCGACTGAATGCCAAATTAACTGAAAATTACCTCTCTGACCAAACCGCGACCAAATTCATTCACTGTGAGGGCCATGTGCACATAAAATAGAAAGGGAAAGCGAGCTCAAACCATTAAAGCAACACATTCCTCGGTTGGTAAACAAGTGTGGGGCTTGTGAATTATGTAAGCTCCCAGAATGCACCGGCAAGAGGACGCTATGACATCTGTGAGCATCTATTCAGGTGCACAATGGAGACACGCTCATTAAATCAACCTCCTCTTCCCACCAGCCCATTATTCAGGCCGTCTGGGTTTTTTTTTAGCCACACACAAATCTTCCGCTGACTCATTGCATCCCCTTCATCCCTGAAATTTAAGGAGCGCTGTCCATCCTCCTGTCATCTCTCCCATTCCGCTGACCAGACACGAAACACACGCTCCGGAAAACCTCTGGAAGATTGGATCTTTGGGTCAGCACTTTGCTCACCTGAGAGACTGTGCAGTTCCCGGCACGGACTCCAGGAGTCAGGGCATTCCTGAAAGGTTGACTATCGCAACAACATCCTTTCTCTGACTCAGAGACGTCTGGCTCGTGTCTCATGGCTCATTCATCAGCAGAGCATTAAAAAGAGGAGAAAAGGAGGAGGAATGAAACGGCAGGGATTGGGAAAACAAAGCGGGCAAAGTGAAGGAGAAGCAGTGGATATGGGTGCATAAATAGATGTAGTGGAGACAGAAGAAGGGGGATGCAGTATTCAATAAGTGCAGGTCAATGCCAGGCTGCGCGCTCGGCTTTACTGTCACAGCGTGCCTTTCTCCATTTGTTTCCCATAAAGGCCACATGGAAGCGTTTAGCCGGCTTAAAGCAGATCGGTGCACGTCGTCTCAGGTCCGTAACATTTGCTACTTGTTTGCCAGGGCTGTCCTAATAAAGTTTCCTGAAAAATATCAGGAGCTGCAAGAAAGGAGTGCGTGCGCCCGTGGCAGGCGCCAAACAAATTGTGTGTGCCCGGAGAAATGAGCGATGGGAAAT
>OMLF01013106.1:16627-29077 GCA_900302615.1 Holocentrus rufus | reverse complement strand
TGAAGTAATCCAAAATTATTCAGATTATATGATGATGATGATGATGATGATATTATTATTATTATTATTATTATTATTATTATTATTATTATTATTATCATTATTATTATTATTATTATTTCCTTTTATCTCTTTGTTATTCAGAGGTTTGTTCTCACACCTGAGATTTATATGGGTATAGAGTGTTAATTCTACACTATAATTTGAGTAAAACTCAACAAGAGGTTATTACAATCCATATAGACATAGATGGCCATGTTTATGCTTAATACAATCCATTTTATTAGTATAGAAGCTGTAGAGGTTGTGGAGTTTAATTGTCTTTTTTTCTTCATTGCTTTAATGTTCTGTTTTGTTTAACTGTAAAGCACATTGCATTGCATTTGTATGAAATGTGCTATATAGTTTTGGTTTGGTTTGATTTTGGCTGTTCAAAGCCACATTGTACAGAGGGATCATGACTGGTGTGTTCAATTTTGTGCTCCTCTGCTCAACATTTTGCACATGTAAGAATACTCAAGTATGACGCATCAAAGACACAACTGAATAAATGAAACGTGTGAGTGCATCACAAGTCGTCTTTGAAGTTTGCATGAGATTTATTTTTACAAGTGTTGCGATGTCCTTGTCTGTTGACAGTGGAGATTTCCTTTGTGTTCTATTGGCTAAACTTAAGAAAAGAAGCAGAAGAGCAACACCCTCTGTTTGATGATCCGCTGAATGGAAAAAAACATTCAGAAAAAACGGTTTGACATGAGTCACCACTGTTTATCGCTTTCAGTTTTATTTTGCCTCACCAACATATTGTTTCTGCATGTGGCATTAAAATGTGTCAGGACCTCGTGTTTCAGTTGTGCTCCACCCAACGCACGAGTTTTTAAACTGCAATGCAAGAGGGAGAAGAGCGGCTAACAAATGAATCTAATTATCTACAACTAAAGCACAACGCTGCTAAACATTGTTTTCCACGTTCATCTGCTTTTGATTTTTAAGCCTGTAAAAAAAGAGAATTGTCGATTTTGCACCTAAAGCAATGGCAGTTCAATGTACCTATTTGTTGAGTTAACGGCTCAAATTTTTGTCGTCTATCTCAGACAAACCCTATATATCAGTTAACATCTAAAAAACATCTTTTAGTGTTTCTGATCCCCTTCATGTGTGTATGAGCAGGAAGTTCATGGAATCTTTTGTTTTGGAGAGGATTGCAGTAGGAAATCTGCTGGTACCCAAAGAGGAAAACAAAACATTTGAAATTTGGCCCCATACTCAGTGAGTCAGACCCTGCTCTGTACCAGTGTGCACACTGAGCAATGAGATTACGTAATACAAAAATGATTTCCAGACAAAATGTTAATTTCACGGGTCTGTTGTGCATTTTTGATGGGGGGGGGGCTGGATGGTAAAACCATACCCCAGCACAAGGAAACGTGCACATTGTGCTGTCAGTCAAAGCCTCCAGCCCCTCTAGATTGAATAGACATCATTTAACTTCTCCCAAAATGTGTTCTAACTCCTTTTAATTGTTCTCTTTTCCTTGTGGGCATTTCTTCAATAGTCCAACCGAGTGTTTATCATAAGAGTTACGGATGGAAACCCAGAGAAAAATGAGCAAGGTGTGGTAATGAATGATGGAATGAATGAGAGGAAACGTGTAGATCGAGTGTGTTTGATATTAAACCAGATGGGACTTGAGTGAATGGGAGGAGTGGGTGGCTTGGCACTATGGGCTCCCTGATAAGAGAAGGTACTTGTGGCCATATTTGTCCACAGGAAAGCCTTATTCATTTAGCTTTTGGGCCTTGTGTTTGTACCGAGTAAACCTTTTATTAATTCAAACTGCTTAGATCCAGAAGTGGTATACATACAGCCGAGGCTTTTGAAGAAATCTTTTCACATTGCCTTGGGAGAAGTAAAACAGTATGTCCAAGACGAGCCTTTTCAGCTGGTTCCTCTTTGGAATCGGAGTGGGTTTTGTCCAAACTTTCATGCTAAACGGTAAACAAACGGTCCTGTCATAGAACCTGAATGCTAACATAGTTTTTCCATGGTAGGCCACCTCCCACTACTTTCCTTCCCTTGCAGAGATGCACAGCGGGGGAGAGTTACGATGGCTAGAGCATACTGAAAACAGCATGAAGATGATGAAGCGGTTTGACTTACAAAAGCTGGCAGCATGGCCTGGTGTTTAAAGGGACTATCCTGTAATAAAAGGCTTGTAGTCAGCAGCAGCCATGTGTCTTGCTGAAATGTGAGTTAGCAAGACACTGAACCTCTGTCTGCACACTCACTGCAAACGACTGTGGATACATGCATCAGCTAAATGCATTCAGTGTGAGCGTACATTGCTTTATTTACTGGATCATTTTTGAGATGGATTTATAGATTCAAATTCAGTTTTAGCCTATCATAAGTCAAAGTGCACGTCTGTTCCTTTGTAAACTTTTATAGATGTCAAGTAATACATAAAAGTCTTGTTTAGCTGCCACATATTTTCAGTCTTTCCATAAAAGCAGTGACATGGTCCTGCTGCTCAGTTTGAAAATGAAAATGTCTTCAACCCATATGCAAAGAAGCCAGTGTGGCCTGTTGGTAATAATTCAGCAGAGGGAGCCATACTGCAACTAAGAGGTGACAGTGACTAAATGACATCACTAACAACAGTGTGTATGATGGTCTATTAACTTTTTCACTTCCTGATCCAGGTTTGAGAAATGATCTGCTTTCAGACCAGATTTATGATCAAGATAAGGAGTCTTTTCTCTCAGGGGATGCACCAAAAAAAAGGCCAACAACCTATTTTAAGCCTCCTCACTAAGCCTCATAGGTTGAAGAACATGGTTTAATGTAAATGGACACCTGGGGACTGGGCTGCTTTACATTTGGTAATAAATACACAGCAGACTAAAGAAGAACATTTGCATAAAATACATGAAATGTGTTTAGACGGTTGACGGTTCGCACGCTCTTTTTTATAGACCTGTGGTTTTCAATTTCAATTCAACTTTTTTATGACTCATTTTAGCTAGTTTCCATGGCCAAAACAAACAATTTCTAGAGCTTCCACTGAAAAGGTGTTTAAGCACTTTCTATGCTGTGAAAGTCAGTTTCTGTGTCAGATAATGTACATGAGCTTCTCTAGAACAAATGAGCAACATATACCTCTGTACGTTTATTTATTTATTTATATCTTTTCTTCCATCCAAGCTGAAACAACACAATCTACAATTGGTTTGATCAAACATGGGGATCATTTTTTACTCAAGCTATATTTTTGACTTTCTTCTCTGAGACAAACTGATGCATTTGCTTTGCTATAGTCACATTTCCATGACTTTCCAAAAGGAAATCAGAATTTTCCATAACTTTTCCAGGGCCTAGAAATTGTAATTTCAAACTGACCTTTTCCAGTTTTTTCATCACTGTATGATCCCTGTGTTTACCAGAATTAAACAATATAGATACAAAAGTAAATTAGATGTGTGTTTTCTTTTCAAATACTGATGTAATTACTTTGTTGGCTTGACGTTTGCTGTGTTTTGAGGATGAGGACATTTTGTTTTCCTCCACATGCAGCAGGCAGATGGAGATCTAACATGCACAAACTATTCAGGGAGGATTATCTAAGACTGAGGAAATGTTACCAAAGCAGTTGATAACAGATGACACTTCTGTTGATGTTGTGCGGATTCAATATACTCATGTTGCTGTTTGTACATCTGTGTTTTTGTTTTATGCATCATCTTATCCGTCTATGTAAAGTTTTTATGCTATACTCTGAGAAAGAGAAAAAAAAACATATCAGGCAACATCTGCGCCCCGTTGAAAGCTCTCTGCAAAGAATATACTATGTTTCTTGAAATGCTGCCAACTTACAAGTCAAAAAGTGATATTTGGAGAGGGGCTGTATGTGATCCAGTCCTGTGAGATTTGGGGTTTTCATCCAAACTTTTCAACCCCTGAAAGAGCACAGCTTGTCTCAGGAGGTTCGGGTCCAAGTTTCAGATTGGAAACAGCAGCTTTGTTTTATGTAGCTTATGTTACATGCACACAGACTATATACTTTAATAGTTATTTCTAAGTGAAGCAGCTTTTTTCAGACTATAAAATTATTGCATTCAGTGGCATTTATGTTGGTTCCCAAGTTAAGTCTATGCACACTTCCTTGCAGTAAGTAATGCATGTTACTTGTGAGCGGATTCTGTAATCGATATTTTCTTTACATTTTATGCAAGGCTCACAAACAGTGCTGCACTTTTTGTGTGATTTGACCAGATTTTCTAGATTTGCACTGCATTTGTGAACATGATCCTAACAGGAAGCTTCCGATTTTCATAGGGGACTACCATATGATAGGGGTATTACAACACTGGAGGACTCCGGTGTTTTTAAGCGGGAATTGCCATTCAAATCAACATGGTTGAATGGTCATGACTGATGCTCATGACCGTTCAAGTTGCCACAGAAATATATGAGGGAGTTTTCCACTGAGAGTCCCTACTATTCATTCTATTTTCATGTTAGAGAAAGTAGAAAAACGTGTTTTGTGTTTTACTGCTGCCATCCAGTGGTTAGAATGAAAAAGTGCAGACTCATACATTGGGATTGTCAGACTTGTGTTTGACCGTGCTGTTTATCTGCTTTCCTTCAGTGTGTCTTCCCCTAACAAGACAGTAAGTTAGTTGGAAAGATCAACCCTGTTTCCTTTTCCAAACATCCAAACAGAAAGGAACTTTGCTGTTACGCTCTGGGATTTGCGTGGGTTATATCTTCAGTAATTCCTGTTTACTGAGCATGAAGCTAGATTAGAGAGAAATAGAATTCTCTGAATGTAATCACAACTTGAGAGTTAAAATAGTACAGTGGTGTTTGCCACTCTGCAACCGGTAACTGTACAAGAATTAGCATAAAAGTATCACTAATATAAGTGGGGTTTGCAGAAGGATTCCTGAAGAATTATTATTACGATAGAGAAAGAGCGCAGTTCTATTTATATAACCAATCACAGCTTGTGTTTTATCATATCTCTTATCTCTATCATGAGTCACTCCGCCTCCTGTTTCATAAGAACTTCCTTTGGCACAGGCCCATCCAATGAGCTGTAAAGAACAGGTGATGACACATTTTCCTCAAACTGTAGCTGCTGCCTTGCAGAGGCGACCTGAACAACTTCAACCAGCACAGACCCAGAACTGCAGCACCTGCTGATCTGGTCGGACAGGGGAGGGGCTGTTATGGTGGCTTACAAAGTTTGCAATTTTGTGTAAACTGTGTCTCCTCATACTTTCTGCTTATCAACACATTTTCAGCTTGTTCCTTGACTAATACTGAAAGGTATTTGTAAACACATTTCTGCTTTATTAATACTTTACATAACTCTATTACACATATTGAAAATATTTAAAGTAAGGATTATCATGCATAATTCTCCCCAAACATTCCCGTCTCCATAATTAGTAACATTATTCTGTTTTTTTTGTTTGTTTGTTTGTTGTTGTTGTTGTTGTTTTTTTTATAAAACTACCCAACTGACAACCAGGCTACCACAAGCTAGTAATACTGGCACCGGATGAATGGCCTTGTTGGCTAATGTTAACTAAGCAACTAGCATAGATAAAACCAAGCATTTAATGTTCGATTGCGTTAACTTGACATTACGTCTTTGCTCCTGCGGGTTTGATGCTGTTTAACCATAGAGGGAGATTTAAGTCTTTGTCCACTGATAGTCCCCTTCAGTTTAGCCTCTTTTATGTCAGAGGTCCCAGCCTGCCGCTGTGTCCCGCCGTCCCACAGCCCTGCTGCTTCCTGCCTGGCTTTGCATTACCTATATACTTATTACCCCGTCTGCCTGTGTTTCTATTGTCTTTTTTCTGTTACTCTCTTCCTTCCTTAATGCTGTGCTTCTCCCATTTACCCACGCTGCTGCTTCATCTGCCACACCTTCCCATGGCACTGTGAGCTCCACAAAAAACACAAACCCAGAACTAAAACACCAAGTCTGACCTTCAAGTTCGCGCTCACTTTCCTTAAGAACCACGAGCTGTTTCCATAAATTCACCAATTTGACCTCACCCTTAACTATCCTATATCATGCCTGCCTAAAACTTAAATGTCTCTTAACTCTTAAATGTCAAACTTGGTTTTGTCTCCAGATCTACCTTCACTTGGACAGACTTGTTCTACAGCCTGATAGGATATATCTAAGTTATGCCTGAACATAATGGGCAGGCATGATCCTCGCCTTCCCATTGGCTAAGATGGTAGCACATCATGAGTATCATCCAGGACGAATCAATTATGAATGATGATTTTGGTCTGTATTTAATTTCTTCAGGTTGTGTCTGCAATATGAACCTCTACTTCTATTTTATGATGATACTACAATTGTATTTCTCCCCTCATGATCTATGTGTCCCCTCTGTTTCTCCCTTACTTCTGATCCAAAAAGAAGCAAACTCACTGTGACGCATTCAAAATTAATCCTTCACTAGTTACCATCACCTATTTTTTTTCCACTTAAATGCACAAATTTAACAACGGAACCAGAAGGCATCAACACTTATTCCGATGCTTCACATCTTACTTAAATTCACTAAAAAGGGATTGTTTGATCATCACTTCCTGACATGGCAAAGAAAATATAAGATAACTTAATTTATGCAAGCATTACTGGCAGGACTTGTGGAGCACAGAGAATCAAATAACACCAGCAGACAGCCTTGGGTGGTGTGGGAAGTTACTATCTGTCTCAACAGGCCCTAAAAGGACATTTCTGTGACCACTCTGCGTGTGTTTCAGTCTCCCCCAACTGTGACATAATCTACACTATCTCCTGTCACATGGTCCACAGATACTAAAAGCCTTTCCTGGAAACTATGCCTGTCTTCAAAAGTTCATTAAAGTGGAGTTTATGGGGAAAGTCTGGGAGGAGAATAGCAGTTTGTACTATTACATACTTATATCTGAGAAATGGCTGTTGATTTTACTCCTGCTATCTCTCTCTGGCAGCTTTTTCCTGCAGTAAAATGAATTGATGGTTGAGAGTTTAGTATATCTCATTAGTATATCTCGTATGTGGTGGCTCAATTTTTTCATGACATGCTTATCTGTGAGTGTGGGAAATGTCGCTGGCAGTGGCTCTCAGGGCAGTGGATGCTAAAGAAGGGGTCTGTTAGAGCGATTGGACAGTCCTGTGAAGCCCCTCCCCATTTCTCTCCATCAGAAAGCTCAGCCTAACCAAACAGCACTGGGACTGGCATGCCATGGCACCACTAAGGTCTGGGTAATACAGGATAGTGTTGAGAAACTATTGCCCTGATCCAAAAGCCACTTCCTATTCCTTGAGCCAACATTTTCCATTCTAGATAGGTCACAAGACTAGATTTCTAGGTAAAATCACACTGTCTGAAATTGACATTTCTCCACTCAACCCTAAAATTAAAAGGGAATATCTAACTTTTCTTATTTTATTTTATTTTTTAGAAAGTTTATGCATTAATAAAGCATACACTACATAACCACTAGGTGGCTGCATCATCATAGTACAAATGAATATACTTTGATAGTCTTCCAGAGAGAGAATGCATTAGAGATTTATAATTAAAGTTGCAATGCAAATAAATATTCTTTTATAATCTGACCACTTCTTATATATGCACTATACACTTATAACACATGAAAACATTACCGTGCCTGTCCAAACTAATGTATCATTGTGTTTTTTTTTCCCCCTGTGTTTTGTTATTTTGTTTGGAAAGCAATCAAAGGAAGGCTGGGTTAATAAAACTGAGCATGCTCCATGTAATTTACTTTTTCATGATATGAATTCTGGGTATTGAAGTTAAAATCTTTTAAACTTGCTGAAACCCCTTGCTGCCATTTAGAGCAGCCTGTGTGCGACATTGCCTATAGTGGAGTACATATCTGGGTTATATGCACATACTGCATATTTTGCACAATTATAGATGCAAATTAAGTATTTGGGATTTTCTTGACAAATATCTGAACATACATAACGTAAAAAATGATAAAACAAGACAATTTGAATGCCACATCCCTGCATGTTTGACGGAAGTGCCCTATTTCAGACTATTATCTGCCCAGTATCAGATACCAGTCTCGGCATCCCTAGCTGCATCTCTTGTTGTGCAGTAGCCTCAAGTGTATTAAGTTTTCCAGCTTTGTAGTTTCAGGTATTCTGTAGACCCTGAATCCTGCTGTTGTTTGGGTCACAGTCACAGCTGACCTGTTTCCACTGTAACCGGTTAAACCTGAACTGAACGGGTATCACTGAGGTCAGAGGGGAGAGGATTTGATCCTGAGAGCATAACAATGCCCTGTAGGCCTACATATAATAGGTTACAGCATACCTGAGCTTTTAAAGAGCAGCTACGGTAATAGAAGGATTACAACATGCTAAATTAATATCAAAGCAAACATTATACAGTATAAAATTATCCACAGCAAATTCCAGAGTAATTCCATAGTAATTCTCACTGTTGAGAATCACAGGCATTCTATAAATTCTCTATAGGAATAAATAGTTTAGTCTGGTTTTAAGTGGAGTAAGAATAGTGGACACAGGAGGCTTTTCTGTCTGCACAAAACTCCATGTTAACTATTCAAATTGTGGCTCAGTGTCAAGTATGGCACTTGATTTACATTTCCTCCTCTCTGCACAGCTATAGGCACTCATTCGTTCAGCAGGAAGCCGAGTCTTTCCCCCTGTTGGCTGGATTGTACACGTCAGCAGTCAATAAGTCACTGGTTTTACCCCTACGATGGTTCATAGTCCCATCATCCTCTTCCTGGTATGGACGTGCTGACACATTCCACCTAGTTTCGGTAAGAAAGTTTTACCAAACGGTGCTAAAACTGTCTTCTTTTTTGACGGAAAAACAGAATAAGACGCGTCTGTATTGCACACCAACTTGTATTGCACTTTGTTCTACCTTTTCCCACAGGTGCCAGAAAACAATGCTTGAAGAGGGTGTTTCGCGGATGACACAGTTTTGAAGTTAAGGCACAGCCCTCCGGAAAGAAAGCCATTAACTGAAACTTTTGACACTTAACTCGAGACGCGTGTCAAACGACGCTTGGAGTTTCTCGGCAGGAGGAAAAACGACGTCGCGAACGCGTTTACGATGAAGACGCTCGCGGTGCTGAGGTGATTCAGAGCCGTTGTTTTTGTATCGCAAAGGTTGTTTTGTGCTTTGCGAAAATGAGGTTTCGCCTGCTCAAAAGGAATCTGCTTTCTCTGCTGGGTGTTTCCTTGATCGTTCTGACTCTCTTGTTTTCAACACGTGTATTAATCGTTTCCGAGAATGACACAAGTAGACCTAACAACGTCGCAGGACAGGAAAGCCAAGGCCTGCACTCCGGCGAGATGTTGAAATTTAACTTTGGTTCTGTGGCAAAGTTGACCAAATCAGTTTACAATGCAAATTACAAGCAGTGCATTCTCAATGCCGATAAGTTTCCAGGGGAGCCTCTGCTGGTCCTTGTTGTGCAGGTCCACAACAGGCCTGAATACCTCAGACTGCTCATCAAGTCACTGGAGAAAGCTGCTGAGGTCCACAGCTTCCTCTTGATCTTTAGCCATGATTATTTTTCAGAGGAAATGAATGCCATTGTGCAAGGGATAACTTTCTGCAAGGTACTGCAAATTTATTTCCCTTTCAGCACTCAGCTGTATCCCAGTGAATTTCCCGGGCAGGATCCACGGGACTGCCCCAGAGACATTTCCAAGGACCAGGCTCTCAAAACAGGATGCTTGAATGCAGAGCACCCTGACTCGTACGGACACTACAGGGAAGCCTCGATCACTCAGACCAAACACCACTGGTGGTGGAAAATGCACTTTGTGTGGGAGCGAGTGCAGGCAATGCAGGGATACAGTGGCTTTGTAATCTTTCTGGAGGAGGACAACTACATCTTGCCTGATTTCTACCATCTTTATAAATCAATGATTGAGTTCAGAAAGAGCAGCTGCCCGGACTGTGACGTCCTGGCTTTGGGCAACCACAATGCCCTGACGGATTTTACCAGTCTGTCACATAAGGTGTTGACCACTGGGTGGATGTCCACTAAGCACAACATTGGCATGGCCATCTCCAGGGAGGTGTACTACAAGCTGATGGGCTGCAGTGATGATTTCTGCACCTATGATGACTACAACTGGGACTGGACCCTGCAGCACCTCTCGGGCTCCTGCGTATCCAAACCTCTCAAGGTACTGGTGGCTCAGGGATCCAGGGTGCTCCACACAGGAGACTGTGGCCTTCACCAGAAGCAGGACTGCAGGCCAGAATGGGCCTCCCAGAAGATTGAGGACTCCCTTCGAATGGCCAGGGAGGGCCTCTTTCCCCCATCGCTCGTCCTCAGCGGTGCAGAGGCAGTGGAGCACAAGCCACACGTGAAGAATGGAGGATGGGGAGATGTACGAGACCACATGCTGTGCAAAAACTACGCCAAACGTCTTTGAACTATGCATTTTCTCAAAGTAATATAATGGGTAAAACTCATTCATAGAGGTTCTGCGGAAGATGTGCCATTCATACAGAGCTTTTCAGGGTTTCAGAAGCCACATGGGCTTTTTTTTTAATTTCTACAGTGAGGTCTTCCAAAGGTTTGGGCCTAATACAGTCCAAGGGTGTTGCATGTGTGTTCATGCAGCAACATTTCAAGTTTTTACTACTTCTGTTCACCAAAGCTATACAGTTGCCAAAGACTTTCTTATTGTTTTTGTTGTGTACAATGCAGACAACCTCAGTTGCGTTCAGTTTTATCTCATCAGGTGTGTCTTACTCTGGATGTTTTCAAAAACAAACCAGTTATGTCAGTGATGGAACGTGACAGAAAAGATAGAGTTGCCATATTCACATGATATTTTACAAATCAATTGCAAATTCATGTCTTTGCTTTTGTCCTTTTGTACTGGACAATGTTTTTCCACAGAGAGTCCAACATGTTCTTTATGTGGGGTGTAATGTATTGCAATGTTAAAATGAAACATTCAATCATTCATTCATTCATTTCCTACTACCGCTTATCCTAATTGGGGTCATGGGGTAAAAATGAAAACATTCAATTACAATGGTTTTTACATGCCAGTTTTTACGGTACAATTATAAGTGCAACGACATTAATGCAAAGGAAATGTACACATGTTTGTAGGATATCAAAGGTGTGTAGACAACTATCTTCAATGTACTGCAGAGTTTTAAGTTGTTTGTGTGCTGTTGAAGCAGTGCTGCCTTTGAAGCTGACTGTTGACATTAATGTCAAAATAATGTTATGCACATAATGGAATTTGTGTTACTGACTGTAACCTTCAGTTTCTTGCTGTTACAACCAGTCATCATTTGAGTTGGCTTGATGACCAAAACAACCCACTTGTTCACTATGTACATATTGTTGACTGGTTGCAACAACAAGAACTGGCTTGATTATTGATTTATGGTTGTCTGTGACTGTAATTTACTTTTTGTTGGGCAAGAGTTCACCTTTTTGTAGTGTTTGAGGTTTGGGGCGTGCAAACATTATCAGGGTCACCTGTGACTCTGGTTTTCTATATTTGCACATTCTTTATTAAAAGGTATGTGCTGGGATATAACAAAAAGATAGTAGAATAAATTACAGTGAGGTTTTTGTACAGAAGAGATTGTGAACCTCTAGACACTCATTTAGTGTTGACTGAAACAAATTTAGATATGTCTCACTCTTAGAAAATATGTCCCTGATGTTGCCTTTTATCATCTAGAGATAAGGAAAAATAGATGAGCAAAATGGTGCCATTTTTCCCTGAGAACTTACCAAATGTGCCTTTTAATCATGCAAGAATTTGTTATGCCAAAGCCTATTAATAGAGATTTTTAGAGGTGCACTGATAGCATGTTTTGTTGACCAAATACTTAATTATCACTACCTGCCAATACTGACTAATATTTCTCAGCATTTTATTTTTTATTTTTCTCCATTTAAAATTATGGAGTTAATCTTGTGGTGTTAATCTGACTAAAAGACTGTGTCCCACCAAACTTTGCAGCATATTTAATTGGTAAATGTCACTGGATCACCATGGCATTGTGACAGTAACCTGTTTGGTTCTTGGTGACCCCCCAGTACGTGCTTTAGTCTGGTATGGTGCACCATTTCAGATTTTGTGGGCTCTTAAAATTGTCAATACATGCCTTATGGAGTTTACCAGTTAAGAATGGTAAAAATTAATGTGAAAGTGGAATAAATTGTCTCTGTCCTTTTATTGCAAAGCACAATCAATTCCTTTAGAGTATTATTGAGTTAAATTTTTTCCAAATACATAGAGATCTTTGTAAAAGTTATTCTCTATGGCCTGTGTGTGTGTTTGTGTATATTTGCTGGGGGTGGGTGCATGATTAGCTGGTGAGATGTACATAGTTCAGAGTATGGCCAAAATGTTTATGCCTGTCTTTT
>OMLF01013106.1:0-16607 GCA_900302615.1 Holocentrus rufus | reverse complement strand
ATACGGGAAGAATGACATGGGGCTCTCATCTTAAGTTTTCCTTTTTTTTTTTTTTTTTTTTTTTTTTTTTTTTTTTTTTGGTTGTCGTCATTTGATCATCTCTTGAAATAATTCTGTTGTTCACTCAATGTTTGCCAAAATTGGAAAATAAAAAGTTGATTTTTCAGGTCAGCTGTCATGACTTTTTTTTTTATATAAAATAATACATCCCGAAAGAAATCCAGACGTGATAACTCTAACTGCTTTTGCAGCCTATTCATGTACAAATAATTTTTAAATTTAAAAATAAAAAAATAGTACGCAAAGTTTCTCCGATCATTTTGAACAGTGCTCATATTAGCACAGAAGCACAAATTATGGACAAAAAGAAAAAGCTGTTTGTAGAGCTGAGGGATTTTTCAGGAAGACGTCATGTGACAGAATCCTGCGCTTCCATTGGCTACAATCTACTCCCCGTTTATTTCCGGAAGTGAATTGTTGTCGGTGTCAGACTTTCCAAAAGGGCTATTAAATCTCAAACCCAGGGCGCTGTAAGGAGAAGGTAAGCAGCATATGTTGTTTTATGTTCGGGTATTTACTCACACCTGTCAGACACGCAACAAGTCAGCTTCAGGATGGCTTCAGTTTCTTAATGTTGTTTACGTTTTTAGACAAGGCCAATATTAGCTGTCGCTCTTCTTAGCTTACGTAATGGACTTTTTCATGTACACCAGGCTAAGAAATCCTTTATTAAAATATTGTCATTGCCATATTAACCGATAGCGGTAGTTTCATGAGTATTAGTCAACATGACATTGGAAAGGGAGCAACGCAGCTGCTTACAAGTGTGTTTGCACGCTAGTTAGCGAGTTACAGCGACCGGATCGGCCAGATGAGGCAGCTAACGTTAGCTAACATTTCTCAGGGTAACGATAGCTAATGCTACCAACTGCCGTGAAACACATTACTAAAACACGTTCGTGACACTGTTTACTTCGTGATGTCATATATGTCTTAATAGCAGTAATTTCGAGTGACTCGGTTATTTACTGCTGCTCATGTCATCCAACACAATTAGGTGTGTCCTCATCCAAGCCACAGGATGGCACATTGGTTTCACAGAAACCCATTGAAGGCAACGGCGCCGGTTTCCTTTAATTTCTACGGAGTGGCTGGGAGCCCCGCTGCCAATAAGATATGCAAGTATGTCTTATCTCCACTACACAAAGGGAGGACAATGTTATCAACATGTACTGTTATTGCAAGACAGGCATGTGTGCAGTGTTCTTGTCTTGATAATTCATTCTGTCTATTCATCCTCTCTCCCGGTGATGTAATAGGGTACCTTTCCATTAGCACTGCCCTTCTGCTGTCTGTGACTGTCACCTCATCACAATCACCTGTTTGTCTACCAAGATGGCCCTGTAGTATTGGATAAATACTATGAATACTGTGGCAGTTGTACGGTTTCATTGATGTTAGTTGGTTGCTGTTTTTATCTCTCCCAACTCATTCAGCGACCTGAGGACAACCAGGGCAAGACTCCTGGAGATGTTCACTGATCTTACCTGCAACCCTGAAATCATGAAAAATGCCACAGACGCTTACTTCTCCCTCCTACAAGGTAAGCCCACACTTCAGCAAATGTGTGAACTGTTTTAACTGTAGCGTTTTTACGGCCTTAAAAAAAAGCCAAGTAGCAGTTAACTGATTCAAATTTCCTGCTTTTGTACAGTTATTGATCACACACTAAGCCTATTTGTTTCATTGGAAACACAGTGGTAATGTAATGAATTACTTGCTGTGTTTCATTGTGCACTGGTCCAACAAGTACAGCTTACTTGTTTTAACACTGTTTAATTAATATAAACTATGTTTCCTTTGCTGGCTTCTAACATTTCCTTTGTTTTGATCGTTTTGTTGCCACTAACAAGCTGCCGCTGTTGATTTGACTGCTTGATGATACAATAGGGTTCATCGCGTCCTTGGATGGAACTACGCAGGAGAACAAGATGAGGTTCATCCAGAACTTCAAGTGGACTGACACCTTACAAGGAAACACACCAAGGTAAAGACAGAGATTTGATTCTTCAAGTGCCAGCGCGGGTGGAATGGAAGTGATAGCATTTGTGTAACTTCACTCTGAAGTTATTGTAAATTTGAAATTGTCTCACCTTATCAAACGTAATCGATGCTTTATAGTTGAGACCATCAGTTGTTGGACTTCTTCAGAGACCTACTGATGAAGTCCAACGTTTGAATCAAAGACTTAGCTGGAGTATTTCAGTGCTATGTATCCATGCTGATATTGTTGACTGCTTTAATCTCTCTTTCTCTCTCTGCTTTCTCCACCTCCTTTATCCCCAGTGCCCAGCAGGATGCAGTGTTTGAACTGGTCTCCATGGCCTTCAACGTGGCCATCTGGTACACCAAGTTTGCCTCAAGGCTAGCGGGGAAGGAAAAGTATGTCTTTCTTATGTGCTGTATTTCTGTACTTTTCTTTGTATTCATTTATGCCCAACAGTTAAACAAGCTTCGGGATTTGTGGTCTAGATGAAGCATGGCTGTATCATATCCTTGTATATTACATTGTTAACCATAATATGTGCTCTAATGACCATCTAATCTCATGTTTTGATAGCATAACAGAGCCCGAAGCGAAAGATGTTCACCGGAGCCTGAAGATCGCTGCTGGGATATTCAAAAATCTCAAGGTGAGGAGGATAGATTGTGCAGATGAGTGTTTCCTCCAAAATGTTTAGGAGCGCTTGGGCACTGGAGATAATTTTGGTTCTGTAATCCAAATTCACCTCCAATCATATTTCCAATTAGGGCTAGGCGATACATCAGTGTTATATCTATATTGTGATATGACTAGACATTGTCTGACATTTTGAATCATGTTATGGCAGAAGTGCTCTCTTTTCCTGGTTTTAAAGGCTGCATTACAGTAAAAGGATGCAATTCTCTGTATTTATTGGGTTGTTGTAGCTGTTCTATTATTTGCCTCTGCTTCTTAGTCATCATATCCACTTAACTTATGATTATTTATCGAAAATCTGTCTGTAAATATCTTTAAAAAAGCACTAACAGTGATCTCTACAATATGATCACAAAATCGCTTATTTTATTTTTTTGGTCAAAGCTGTCATGATATTTGATTTTGTCCATATCACCCTACTTCCAATATTATGTAGGGATATTTATAACATGATATGAAGACTTGAGGACACAATGAGTGTCCTATATCTATTTTGTGTGAGTAATACGGCTAACGAATGAATTTCTGTTACCTTTCTACTTTTCTATTAGTGGGGATAATTTTGGGGATAATTTTCCAAGCTGACTGAATTCAAGGAAAGCACTAATGAAGATAATTCTCCAATATCCTAATATGTAACATTTATATTGTTTCCTTTCTTTAGATAAATAAAGGTCTGGGAGTAGTCAATAGTGTACTCTCTTTCGAAGACCTCAACGTCAGTATGCCATATTTAAAATGTGCTTTGCACACACGTTATTGATCTGTAAGGGGGAAAAATATGTAGCAAAGGATTTTGGTCAGATCACCCTGAACTGCAGCACACAGTGTTCACTTATCTCCCCTACTGCAAACATGAACCTCAGTTTCACTGTACAGAAGCTTTAAGTGATGATAGTAATCATGCATCACCCTTTGAGCTGAAAGAGAATGGGAATTTGAAGGGAGTGATGATATTTTCATACTGAAGGCCTTGAGGAAGATGAGCTTGTTGCTGAAAGCAGCCAATCAGATGGATTGATACTGATTTTGCCAACCGTCAAATAAGACAATAAATTACATGCCTCTTCATTTTTACTTTAAATGCCCATGGGATCCAGACACTCCACTTTGAAAAGTCTTTTTTTTAAAACTGAAGCTGATTCTCTGGTGTGTTTCCTACAGGAGGTCCACATCCCTCGCCTCATCACCCCAGCTGAGAAGGGCAGAGACCTGGAGCCCAGAGTGATCGACGCATATATCATCCAGTGCCAAGCAGAGGCACAAGAAGGTATTGAAGCTGCAGTTTCAGCCTTGAATCTTCAGCTAGCAACTATAAAGCTTTTTAAATTTGGGATTATGCTAATTTTAGTCACCACTAGGGTATGGTTGACAATCCCATTGTATTTCAATGAAATTTGTCTTAGTTTGTGCGAGTGTATCCATCAAGGCCTTAAACACTCAGGGTCCTAAAACTGTGGATGTCTGCATGCTGCACTGTTGGTTTTACATTGATCTTATTGCTGAAATGATCAGTGGGTGAATTGATTTGTCAGTCAAACAAAATTACCACACATTTGCTGGATACAGTGTCACAAACTCTTAAGATTTGCTTGATTTTCTCTGTTTCATATCGTTATAAAATGAAAACATTGGTTTTTTTTGGCTGCTGATCAGACTAAACAGTTTTAAAATGTGGCATGGTATGTGGTATCTTGTAATGAGCATTTGTCTTTGACACCTGAAATGCTTAGCTGATTAAATGAAGAAAAAAATAAATTGATCGACGGTGAAAATAATGATTAGGTTCAGCCCTATTATTAGCTTGCCTGCTTCATCATAATTGTTTTGTTTGAATAATCAAAACAGCAGCAGCCTTTAGTTCAAGGTGAATTTCCCCTTGAGGGACAATAAAGTTTATCTTATCTTATTCCAGTTTGACATAAGTAACTTTTACTTGGGGGCTAAAGTGTTATGAAGACCAGCATTAAACTTGGACCAGTTTGCCTTTGCAGCCATATTTGAAATGATATTGACATGTGAGCATACATGTATTAGTGATCACAGTGCATGGCTTTTATTTCATAAAACTTAAAAATGGAATGTCCCCAAACTAAGGTCAGATGAGTGCATGACACCAGGTTCTCAGATGTGAATGATAAATAAAGAATGAGTGATAATGCATTCCTATATCTATATTTAACATATCCTGGGTTTCTCCCTCTCTCTTTTTTACAGTGACAATTGCCAGAGCGATTGAACTCAAGCATAACGCCACACTCATTGCAGCTTTGGCCTTTGAGACAGCGAACTTCTATCAAAAAGCTGGTCGGTGGTTTTGAAAAATTCTAACAAACAGTTGGCTGATTTGCAATAGAGTGCTTATTACCTGACATTAATTACCTGCTGTTGTTTTTTTCTGTTTGGGCTGATGTTACTCTTGTGTAAAACATAAAATGGATATCAGATTTGGCACCAAGACAGCACAATGATAAGGAAGTTTCCATCGCATATTAATAATGTGCAATTAAAGGGTAGTATCTCTGTCTCCTCAGACCATACACTGAACACCTTGGAGCCAGAGTGCAGCAGCAAGTGGAGGAAGTATCTTCAGCTGAAGCAGCACTTTTACATGGCCTATGTAAGACCTGTATCCTTATGTAGTTCACAATCTTTGTTGTGGGCCTGAAACCAGACTGATGTAGGTCTTTATAAGTATAATGGACCTGATTATCTAGGGAATGATTACTGAGCGTGCATGCCCTTTTTCAGCAACAGCCTCTGTCAGTCACAGGTCGACATGTTCACAAGTGGACGCACAGCATGACCTCTGCTGGCCAGAGACCAGCTCCACTGCAGCAGCAGGTTTAAGTGCCTTAATCAGGTCACCTTGACTGTAGTTGACAGTAGCTGTCAGTGGAGGGGAGAGTATTTCTCTTGCCTTGCTTAGATTTTCCCAGCCAGTCTGTGTCAGCAACATTTCTGGCACGAGGCCGACTTCTCCTACCTCTAGCAAGACAAAATTAAACTGCTAGATTAAGCTACAGAGAAATGTAAAATGACACAGGTTGGGATTACTCACCCTGTGACTGTATCACCAACATAAATGTTCTGATTGCACTCATTCTTTCTGTTTATAGGCATACTGCTATCATGGACAGACTCTGCTGGCAAGTGACAAGTGCGGCGAGGCCATAAGATCTCTTCAAGAAGCAGAAAAGTGTATGAATCTCTTATTTTGACATTTGCTTTTCTTCTTACTCCCAAAAACTGACATCCAAGACTTGAGAGTGACTTGTCAGGCTGCATTGCATTTGCATGCTGTTTTGTCAGATCACATCTGAAACACAGATGATAAGCAAGCATGGACATGAAAAGGATGACGTGGAATTGGCTGCTTCTTCATGAAAAAAAAAAAAAAAAAAGTCAGCCTGACTTCCGAATAGGAAATTTCTTTTTCCAACTTGGAAATCCACAACATCGGAGTTTCCTCACAGCATGTGAAAGCACCAAAAGACCAGCAGAGTTTTCAAATCAACATGCACAACAATGAAGTAACTTTGACAAAAATTAATTAGGACAGGTGGTTCTAAGTTGTTTTTTGTCCAGTAACAAAATGAATGCAAACAAACGGCTGCCTGAGAGGTAGGAAAAATGCATTCAGAAATCTAAGCAAGTATGATATGCATTGAAAAAAAGACTATTGTAATGTAAAGCATGCTAGCAGTGCAGCACATGGAATAAATCATGAACAGAAACTGGGATTGCTCCGTAACAGGTTAATAACATTGGTTATTGTTTTTTTTTTTTTTTTTTCAAGAGTTTTGATAACTTTTGTCTGTTATTTGGCCAGAATTAGATTTTTTTTAAATAAATGTCACTTTTGCAAGACTTTATTCAGTATATTTTTATTCATCTCTACAAATAGCTGCAAGTATACAATATGTTAAGTACTTAATGGATACATCATGTGCTTACAGGGGTGCAATAAAAGAAGTATCATTTAACTTTGGTGCTAACAGTCATATTCTGTAATTGCATACGGGTTTTAATCACCTTGCAGTGCTGCTGTATTTTCAAACACATCGTACACTCCTTTCTAATGAACATCCACATTTTTTGCATGTCTCCATCTCAACTTTCTGGCATCATTTTTCACAATTAATCTGATGACATCCTTGTTTAGGTTACTCCCGCGCCGAGGCCTTGTGCAAGGAGTATCGTCAGACCAAAGGCCCAGGCAGCACAGCCAAACCCTCAGAGCAGCTTTTCTTCCTCAAGCTAGGTGGTCTCATCAAAAACACCCTGGAGAAGTGCCAGAGAGAGAACGGCTTCATGTGAGTCACTCAGGGCAGAAACACACACACACATATACATACACACACAATGTGTTTGCGCCAATGCATATACATACACATAAGCAAGTAAATCACATAGTCACAAGCATAGATTTCTGCTCAACTGGGGAGAAAAGACTGTGTTTATAGTGGGGTTTTCAGATGACATATGATGCCCTCTGGTGGACATACTGTAGGCCCTCGTCTCACGGCAACAATGACTGTGAAAACATGATTGATTTCAACAGTTTTGATGGAGCAATCTTAGTATTATGTTGTAGCTATAGTTCATTTCTGTGTTTGTTCTTACTGTGCTCAATTTGATTAGGAATGGTTCATTTTGCCACCGGCTGATGTTTTTGTTTGCCCGTTGCTCTCTTAGTTAGTCTGGAGGGGATTTCCCTCTTTGTGTGATCCTTCCCATAATTTCTTATAT
Organism: Holocentrus rufus; assembly: GCA_900302615.1. Taxonomy (NCBI): domain Eukaryota; kingdom Metazoa; phylum Chordata; class Actinopteri; order Holocentriformes; family Holocentridae; genus Holocentrus; species Holocentrus rufus. The sequence continues at coordinate 9,115 of OMLF01013106.1, read as the reverse complement.
TTGATCCCTTTTTGGCTTCTGGGTTTTTTGGAGGGGATTTTTTTTTCCCGCTATGAAGGTTAAAGTTTATGTGAGGCGGTGTTGTGTTTAAAAAAATTCAGCTTGTTAGCTGGCCAGTCTCAATGTTCCTTCAGCTGCCCATCACTGCTTTGTTGATAACACATCTTATTTGCATGATAGCTAATGTTATGTAGCTACTAGCTAGTGCCACAGCCAAGACTCCCAACAGAACTCTGTAGTTGCTAGATTTGGGTGTAACTGCAAAAGCTCTACATTGTTATGGAGATGCACAGATTGACATTATCAAAACTTACACAAAATTATAGTGTTTGAGTTAAAAAAAAAATTCCCACTTCAACTGGAATTTTGGACACATTTTTCAGATACTTCCACAAAGTCCCAGCTGAGCCACCCCAGCTGGAGCTAAAGGCGAGCTACGGTCTGGCTGAGCCAATCGCCTTCGAGCTGCCAGCCCTCAGTGAGCAGTGCACGCCTGAGGTCTATGCCACCTTTGACCTGACCAAGGGGGCCAAAAATGACAAGGTATTGCAACTCAAGTTCAATCCATGCTAAGTGATGATATGCATAAACATGGAATCTTCATCCCAAACAAAGTTTGTGTTCCAGTTAGCTTTGTTTACTTATGTTTACATTAACTTCACTTCACTGTAGTGCACTTTAGTTTGTCTTTATGAAAAGCTTACTGTAGTTCATTTTACTTCAGTTTGTCAGATTTTTCTAAAAGCAGTCATGAAGTGCCTGTAAAAGTCTTAATTGATGACACAAAAAATTTGATTGCTTAATAGTATATGTCCAGTTTGGAGGTTGATTTGGTATTTGTTAAATATTTGTTTTATTCCCCTCTTGATATGTTCTTCCAGGCCAAACCCAAACAGGAGGAGGAGGTGAAACCAGTGAAGGAGCCAGATTTGAAGCCTCAAAAGGACACAGGCTGTGTCATCTCCTAAACTTTCCGTGGATGTCAGTTTCCAAACTCATGCTTCAGTATCACCTATTATAGTGACGGCATCCATTTCCTATTCCATGAAAAGTAAACCTCCATAGGAAAAATCTCATTTTTTTTGTATTGTTAATCCATGGTGTTTTACATTTATGCTGGAAAATACAGTGTATTTGGGTATGGCCATACCATATCACTTGAGCACCATCAATTATCTTCACAGTTAAACCAGAGCCAATTAATGATCTTAGACAGCAAAAAATAAACATTCGACAGCTTACTGTAAAACAGTTTGTATTGATGACACTGGTGTTCAAAATTGCCTGAGACTGATTGTTTAAGTCATAAGTTAAGCAATGCAAGAGATTTCAAAGAAAGGACAGTTCTTTGTAGAGCATGATAAGTCATTACAAGGCAAAAGGGTTATTATAACTCAGTCAGGTCTGTATATGAGACTCAATTTAGAATAATAACGTCTTAAGGGTAATTTTAAGGTGCCTTCTGTTGCATGTAAATGTACATCACGTGGGCCCGTACAAGAGGTGATAACTCAATTTCAGGATTTCCAACCTCTGGCACCAGAGTGCTCTGGCTTGCCTCTGGATGCCTTAAATAATGGAAACTAGCCATTGAACATATTGGAAAATGACTTCTCAATACACACTGAGACAAAAAAAATCTTAATTATTTAGATGCACTTAAACTGACTTTTGAGGTATTTGAGTAGCATCAGAAATGGAATGAAAACCTTAACTCAAGTATTTACCATCACACAGGATATGATGTAACTATGCATAGAGTGAGAGCTTATGCAGAAAACCTCTTTGGATGAAAAGGGCTGGGCTGGTAACTGCTGGTGCTGTCATTGCTGTCATCAGGTTGGCATCTCCTGTCACAGATATTTTGTGCAACGAGGCTCAACAGTAAATTCCCCGAATCACCCTTTATGCTTTATACTTACCTTTAAATTGTTTTAGAGCTATTTCAAAAGGAGATTTTGTTCAGGACTGCTCATGATGAGAATGAACTGAATAGACAGAAATGTAAATCAAGGAAACAAATTGAACGAGACTGTACTGTATGGATAATTACTGATGAATTGGTTTTGTTTTTTATCTGTAGCATTTTATTATCAATAATTTTGTTTTTCTTTCCAATTGCATGATTCATCCATTGTAGTTCTTTTTGTACATGAGGTAGCTGTTTTCTACTTTGTACTGTTCATTTTAGGAAAACTATATTATTGGGTAAGGCTGAATCATTCTTTCACATGATAGAGGCTAGTTGGGGGTTTTGTAAGACATCCCCGTTAATATTAGCTCTTAATTTATTTCTAATGTTAATAATTCTGTTGAGAACCTAAAACACTCATTATGACCAAACAGTCCTACATTAAAGTTTTTGATAATCCTGTTTTCCTCACCAAAATACCTATTGAGATACATGACATTTGCTTCTGTAAGCTTCTCAGTTGCTGAAAACTTGTTGAAGTCGGCGGTTTAGATGTTTGTTAACCGCACTGATTTAGGACTGAAGATGAGGGCGTTACAAGATAACATGGATATAGACAAAACATCTAGGAGGACTCTATTGTGAGGGATAAGCACAGAAGTTTTCTATCTCAAAAATGATGTCACGTGTTGCTGAAGAGCTGTTCCAGCAGTTTTCAGAGAGGATGTCGAAGTTCCTCAAATAGAAAAATGAAGTAATCTCAGATGAAACATAACTATCAATCGACCAGTCATGTATAAACTGTAATGTACTCTTCATATGCACTCAATTCAGAACTTATTTGCTTTTAAGCAGCATCTAGCCTCCACAACTATTACAGTACAATTCTGAAAATTCTTCTCACTTGTTATTGTATCATTTCTTTGCATAGCACAATGAAATACCTTTGCACTTTACATTCAACTGGCAGGTCATCCATGGGGAGATCCAATGGATGGAGCACAGCACCTAATTCACAATTTTGACAAAACAGAAGTGGTCGACTGATCTCCTTGCATCTGGTTTGAGTTTGACTAACATGTTGGTTCAGTATACTTGTAACAATGAATTTCGTTGACATGCAAATATTACTGAATTTGGACCAATTCCAGTTATTTTTCTTTCACAAGGCAATTGTTTATCATTAGGGCGTGCCGAAGTATCATTACAACATACACTCCTGTAGCTCATTATTCTTCATCTAATGGTGTCCTTCATGTAAAATGTATTTAAAATGATATTAAAATTATCCATGAAACAGAGTTTACTAAGTTGCATGTGTTTGTGTGTTATATTTTAATTATAAGCCATTTATTTACAATTCAGTTATAATACAAGTGCAATCATACAAAACATATTGGTAAAATATGTGAAATGGGACATGCTGATAAACTATCTAGAGCCCAAGAATATAAAACACTGAGAAAGCAGTTTTAAAAATAATAAAGTTTACTCAAGTTTAATTTAATACCTATATTATAGAATCTAACATATGCCTCTAAAGCTAACCTAAAGCCCTCAACAGTAGTCCTAAGACATTTTCCATCAGACAATCTGGCAGATAGATGAAATTGCATTAAAGAAGAAAAAATACAACAAGTAAAAAATTATTATGGTTTATGTTTTGTGTATGTTTTATAGCTAAACAATAATATGATTTTGGTTAAGGTGTATGTTTTGTAGCTTAACATCATGGACCCTTAGGATCCTTTAAGGACCACAGTGGAAATAAGATCTTAGGTTTTATGTGTAATCCTTTTGACAAATGCCTCCCGGGAAGACTGGATATATTTTTATATACAAAAAAAAAAAATGCCAACAGACCTCGACATTCTACACGGCACAACAAGCCCAACCCCTGAAGTGCAAGAATGAAACTGGTTGCATTTCAGTGTCAGTGCTCATACTCCTTTCCGTGTTAAGGTTTACCCTACCGCATCTGGCGTCTCAGGTTTCAACATAACTGCAGGATCAAGACTGACCCTGTATCCTGTATTATGGTTGTGTTTCTACATCAAGAACCGTAAAAAGGGATTGGACATGTAGCTGTGAAAAGTAAAAAGAATCAACGGTCTTACACTGGAAGGGTAAAGAAACACTTCTCTGGAGAATGAACGACAGTCACCAGGAAGTAAGTGTTGTTAATATTTAAACGAGATAATAAATGCTGTTGCTGACATATTTAGTGTGTCTATATGCATTCTAAAAATGAATTAGCATAACTGCTACTGTGTAGGTTTCAAACAGCATTGCGTGACTATAGCTTGGTAAATATGCATTCTGCTATGCTGTCACAGGGGAGCCTTAAGCAGTGCTAACTGACTTGACATATACACATGCATATGCAATACACACATGCAAGCACATGCACACTCAATTCCTTCTACCTTTAACACCAGCCATTTTGACATGAAATAACATGTAAACACAGGTGTTACTAATGACATTAATTAAGGTTCTGTTCCATTTAAGTCCAGTAGAGTCTAAATGGAACAGAACTTTAATTAAAGTCATAATTAGCACCTGTGTTTACATGCTATCCATGTCAAGATGGCAGCACAACAAGTTCTACAGCGCTCAGTTGTTTTGCAACAATATCTTTATGTTAAATGAAAGAATCCAAATTAAAGTGAATGTGAAGGAATGTCCTACCTGTCAGGGTGCAGACATCAAGGAGACCGAGTTTGGAGGACCTGCCTCGTCCAAAAAGAAGAGGATCATCTACTTCTCCAGCGGTGAAACTCTGGAGCAGGAGGAGGAAGACAGTGAGGAGGAGGGAGACGTGGATTCATCGAATGGGCAAGCTTTCAGAGAACCAACAGAGCGGGTGGGGAACTGTTCAGGGGGGCAGCTGGGTTATTCATCTTAGACCACGCAGAGTAACAGTCATATTATCTCCCTCCTTCTCTGTTATGTATTTATCTCTCTTGATCAATCCTTTCAGGCCAAACTCTCGTGGAAGAATGTGGTCATGCTAGTTGGGAGGATGTCCCTGCGGAGTAAGTAATGTCACAGGCACAAGAATAATTTAAAAGTATACTGTATGCAAACTCTCACTGAGTCAACAAGTCTTGGTTTCCACATTCAGCTTGTGATTTCCTTGGAGAAAAACTGGCTGGTGTGCTTGGACTGAATGCAGCCAAATACCAGTATGCCATAGATCACCACCGAGACAATAAGGTAACGTGAAGTACATAAGCAACAAAACAAACCTACTGGTAAAAGTCAATATGACAATAAGACAATATACTATAGGAGAAAGTGTTAGATTACATTAACATCTAATTAATTTAACCCAAAATAAAACTTCAACAATGACAAACATTTTTCCCACATAATGTACAGTGAATTGTTGTAAAATCTCTTTCCTCATCTCACACACAGAAGAAAGACAGTCAAGGCACTGGAGAGAAACTTTCTCAAGGCAGGACAGAGAAAATCCCCCTGTCTGCTAAACTGGATGGAAGTCAGTATGGGGCTGTAGGAGGTCTAACAAGCCCTGCTGCTTGTGGAGCCTGCTGTAAGACACCCCGTGACGGTAGAAATGAAGGATCTCACAACAGAGCCTATCAAGAGGATGATGATGACGATGAACACGTGAAATAAACACTACCGAAAATACAAAAAGTAAACCTAACTAGAATGTTGTGACTTTCATTTTCACATCAAAGCACTACACCTATATACACAATCCATTCATTATAAGTCATTTATGAACAGCAGCAATAGCCTTGGCGCACCATGTAAAAGAAATAAAGCCTGCGTGCATGTCCATGTTCTGTGCACTTGTACCAATGTACCAATGTGTGCGTAGATTATTTGACAACAATAAAATACAACTGACAACAAATACTTTTAACTACCAGTGTGAGATGTGCTCTGTTAGCTTACACGGTAAAGGCAGACGAACGCTTATTAACACAAAATGAGAGGCGCCGTTGCCGCATAAGCGTACGTCACTTGTAAAGGACAATTCCGTCGTAAAACAAAAACAAAAACGTGTCGACGAGGATGGGATTCGAACCCACGCGTGCAGAGCACAATGGATTAGCAGTCCATCGCCTTAACCACTCGGCCACCTCGTCGCTGTTGCACACATAATGTCACTATTATGCTATTTATATCACAATAGACACCACCATTTGAGCACTATAATTTCGCTTTCGTTTAGTTCCTCTGAGATAACATTACATCACGCGAGTGTGGGCCGTTGTTGGCCCGCACTTGTACATAAAATCATTTGGCCACGATGGTGGTCTTGCTTGTCTCGGCTGACTTGGCAACTTTAATTTGAGCGACTAAGGAATAATTAACGCAAAACTTTGTAATAGCACTTTGGCCAGCTGGCTACAAGCACACTGGAAATACAGAACACGGCTCGCTTCAGAGTAAATACAAACGTGGCCATTATACTTGCATTAACATCGACTAACATTAGCAAGCTGTTAATGCTTGCTAGCTGTCTTAGCTGCTAGCAAGCTGAAAATATAAGTGGCAGCAAAGTAAGCATGTCAGCAAATTAAGAGTATGTTAAAGTTACTTATAACTCTAAGTGAGTGATACAGTGCTCTCTACCTTGGTGAAACTGGGGGTGGCAGTATGTACCAAAGGTCTGCCTATGATGTAAAAAGCAGAGGAAGAAGCAGTACGAACGAGTTTGGTGTGTAGTCTGGACCAGAGTCTGTTGTGAGCGGAGCGACGGGCGAGCGGGCAGAATCACATCTGAGCGAAGAGCGCATTTCATAAGACTCCGCTCCACTCCGCACCGCTCCACACAAACTAGCCCCACTCTCCGTCTCACGTGTCATTTTCACTGGGCAACCAAGTGATGAATGCACAATGGAGTTTGCAAAATATTTCACGAAAACAGGCGATCGCTCTTTCAAATGCAACATACAAGTAAAGGTAAAAAACGAGGAGGACCAGGAGGTTGAAAAACAATGTGGCCAGTCAGTAATCACAAGCAGAGAATCCCTATGGAATCTAAAGAGGCACGTCTACAAAAAACATGAGCACATCCTGCGCAAACATGTCCGTGCCAAACCAGCAAAAGGTGAGAAAACCTCATAGTTAGAACAGGCCATGGGTTATGTTTTTAATCCACGTTTCACTGTACCCTGTGAGCACTTTATTCTTGAAGGATGCAGTCTTAATATTAAAGGTGAACATGACGGTTTGGGGGGATAATTGGATATTTTATAGCACAGTTATGGCTGAAAATTACCACAGAAATAATTAAATTTGCCTATTTCACAAACCTCCATAGTTAAAACTAACGGCCACTTTCCCATCTGGAAGTCACTGTTGTTAACGAAACCTCACAGTGGTCTTCCTCCATGTGTTATTGTTAACATCGCATACGTCATATTTCCTAAAGGTGCACCACATTAACTTTCAACCCCAACTATGTCATCTTATTTTGTATGTGCATACAGCCTCTCAATACCCTGTGGCTCTTAAGAGCTTACTCCAGAAGCTGTGAAAAAAGGCCACCGGATGCTGTAAATTTTGTCATCCACCAAGCAGAAATCCTGCACAACTACAGCGCTTATTTATTGGTTTCCACTAAACCTGCCTATGAGGGAGGGCAAATCAAGAGAGGTGTTAATATCATGTCATCTATGTAATGTTATCTGTATTACCAAACTTTTTTTTCTCTTCTCATCCTTCACAAAACAGCGAACAAGTGCCAGGTGAAGTGGAGGACCACCAGAAACACGTTTGCTAAACAGAGACAGAGCGAGGCCCAGAGGAGAGCCTCCTGGGAGCCCGCGCTGCCGACCTGGAAGTGCTGTCAACACATAAAGTTCCTCGCCCCGTTCCTTAAAGAGGGGTCGGTCGCTTTGCACAGAAAAGGACGTGCCGGTCGCAAGAGCCCAGAGAGCGGTGAGCTTTCTGAAGAGGAACTGCACGGGGCGGACGATTGGATGACACCTCTGGATAGTGAGATTGAAGAGGATGACATCAAGAGGGAGCGCAGTGTGGGAGGGGTAAATGGAGACAGTAAGTCAGTGAAAAAGAGTGAAGCAGCCGCCATCGTCCATGATACAGGAGAAGAAGAAAACCACCCAGTAGACACAGAAGACAATGCCTCGTTTCCTTTGTCCCTCTCTTCTCCCCTTCCTCTGCCTCCCCCTGCAGCACCAGTATTCAGAAGGCCTGGACTCAAGAGAGGAAGGTTGACAGACAATATTGGCAATGCTGGAGGCCGCTATGGAAGAGGTTTTGTCGGGGATGCTGAGGCAGATGAGATGTTTTTCTTCAGTTTACTCCCGTATTTTAGAAGACTGTCATACAAAAAGAGGAGCGCTTTGAAAATACAGATACTCCAGGTGGTCTATGAAGCAGTATTTGAGTAGTTACTGACCATGTGCCTCTCACTGTAAGACCCGCTTTCTTAGGCTTTTGAAAAAAAAAAAAAAAGTTGTTTTAACCTCACATATATTTACTGATATTCACTGTCTTATTAGAGAAGTTAGTATTAGTTTCATGGCAGTTATCTGAGCATTTCTCTTTACTTTGGGACAGATTTTGCTCAGCTGTTTTCCTAAGGTTTTGAAAAGAAGTATTTTAATTTTAGCATTTGTTTGCCTGTTCGACAATTCAAGAGCTTTATACTAGTGTCATGCCTGTTGATGAGTTTTTGTATTAGTTTTGTTGTCAACCAATAAAAGCATCTCAATATTTGCAAGAGTGATTAAAATGTCTTTATTTGTTTAGGGATGTTTCTCAAATTATGGATTGGACCACCGGAGGAAAAAGGGGGAGGGCAAGTGAATTTCCCCATGGGTCGAGGGGAGGGCGAGTCTATTTTTAATTTATATCAGGGGAGGGCAAGGAGATTTTTTTATGGTATAAAAGCAGCAAATTTCTAGCAGAATTAAAATAAAAGAAAACTTTGTGAGAATATTTTCATTTTGCTCACCCCCTCCCTGCTGGCTACATGGTCTGATCCACCTTGTTATTCACCCGAGATCACGGCTAGCAACACCCCTCCCCCCACCAATGACCTCGTCCCCACCCCCATCCAGTAGCCTATAAACATAAGCTAACGTTTTAAACGCTTTGATAAACCAACTTCATGCCATTCCGGATCTGCAGTAGCCCAGTGGACCTTGTTAGACACAAGAGAGTCAGAGTCCCCAATTTGTGCCCATAGAAAGT
>OMLF01013105.1:0-18925 GCA_900302615.1 Holocentrus rufus | reverse complement strand
TGTAGAAGAAGAATGCACACTGGTGGATGAAGGTCTCGATGATTGTCTGGTAGGTGCGTGTGGCAGTCAGGGCGTCCATAGTGGTGAAGTCTGGTCTCATGAGGGTGGGCCAGAAACAGATGGACAAGTTCTCACTGGTCATCAAGTTCACCCTGCTCAGCTGGCTCACCCTAGAAAAACATGCAAAATTACTCATTCCCGTCAACTGTGGAACTGCAAAAACAGATGGATCGCTATCGCAAAGCACCAACAAAGCCAGGTACGTGAATCAAACAGGGGACTAGAGGGAACTCACTTGTGCAAGTGGCTCGTGACATATTTGAAGACATCATAATTCTCCCTGGGGAACTTCCTCAGGACATCCTTCATGGTATACAGCCTCTGCTCTCTGTCGTTGATCTCTGCACACACAGAAGCTACCGTGAAAACTCAGATCTCATCATGACATCTGTCCCTCTGCTGTACTATGAAAATCCCTCATGTCAATTATTTTCACATAAGCAAACATCTAAAAACAGAACAAAGCGGGCCTGCGAAAACCTTCCCTACCCTCTCCCCTCCTGAAGAGAAAACAATCTTTTATGTTCCAGTCAAGACCCTCCCAGCTCAGAAGTGTTTTCTTACTGAAAGCATCCAGTAGGTCCACCTGCAGGGCACAAGGCACCAGGGGCTCAGGCAGCTCAGAGAAGAAGCTCTTCAGGGCTCCAGCAACAGTGTTGATGGAGAAGTCTTTCTCTACCAGGTCTAATCCGTGGTCTGCACAGAGAGAATGAGGGAGTGGCAGGGATCAGAGAAAAGGGGAGCATCACTCTCCAGCTGCCATTAGGACTGGGCTAAATATAATCTGTTGCATGTCACAATTTCCTTTGGCAACCGTCTGTTTAAGTATTGATTAGGCAGTGACATAATTACATGACTAACAGTTGGCTCAAACAGGTCAGACAAGCAACTCACCCTGGTCAAACTGCCTCTGCATGCTTTCCATTTCTGACTTGTTACCGCTTACCCGGTACAAACCCTCTGTATTCAGGCCTGAGGCAAAGTACAGCAGGACAGAGAAAGAGGAGGAAGAGGAGAAAAATTATTTGAAACAAGCAAAGCACACCAGCCGTTCTAGAGACAGACACTGTAAATACAGAAACTTATTACTTTCACAGCATTTTGTAGTTGTGACATGGGCGGAATGGTGTAGAAAAACTACAAACATGTTTAGACCGTTCAGTAACGGTGATCATACGAATTTTATACTCTCCTAATTTCTATATCACAAGTATCTAGTGAATTCCTTTCCCTGTAAGAAAGATTAATTGCCATTGCGAAATGAAGGAAGGCATGACTGCATTCTTTGTGAGCCTCCCTCTGAGTCAACTGTATCTTAATAACTGACTTCATAAATCCTGCACAGCAGAAATGGGGGTTAACTGAAAACAACTTACCTGTTGTCTCAATAAAACGGACACACTTCTCAATAAAGAGTGGGATAGGTCTGTCTGGGGATACCACACTTGCTAGGGGGACCCCAAAGTAATTGCTCTCCAGGGGCTTGGGAATAGCTGGACGGTGCTTTGGTCTTGTTTTCTGAGATGAAAAGAAAGACAGACACACAACTAAAATAGCGTCGAAAATAGCGTTTAACATGCTGATGCCAGAGTGGCATTAATTCACTTCAAACAAAATGTTTTGTCGGCAGCAACAAAAATTGTCATATCAGGTGTGTCTCACATTGAATCATGAGTCGAAAGCCTACATCATCCACTAGACCTTGTCAGTGTTAAGAGTAAAAGAGACCTGCCAAAACAATTTACATGGTAACAGCTTATAATAGACGTGTTGGCACTTATAGTCCCTCTGTGGTAGTCAGTGAGTTTGTAGTGACTTTTTTTGTCCTTTATGGTATTGTTATATAATAAATTATCACTACACTTTTCATAAAGGCAAAAATCACAAATCCATTAATGTAAAAAGGGATAAGGATTGGGTAATATAGTTTATGTATAATATTATTTAAAAAAATACAAAGAAAAACAACATAATGTAACTAAGTCATAGCATTAAAAAAGAACACTGTTGGGTTTGGAGGAAGCATACACACCTTGGCTGTTCGCCGCAGGCTCTTCAGAATGTTCCTCTTTTTTGGGTCCTCACTCTCCTCAATAAGGCTTTCTCCTTTCAGGGTCCCAAACTCATCCTCCTTGGATTTTGGAAGAGCTCCCATCTCATCATCGCTGCCTATGAAGCTCGTGCGAAAGCTGCTGAACTTGCCAAGGCGCTTGGAGCGGTCACGGTAAAGACGAGGTTTCACGCCGGCTGCTGAGAACTTCCTCCTTCGCTCCAGAGAGCTGCTGTCTGCTTCACTGTCGGAGCCGTTGCCATTAGAGTGCATCCTGTTGGAATTGCGGATGGTGATGATCTTGCCCTGTGTGCTATCGTGTGGCACTGAGTAGATGATCTCTTCATTGCTGGGGCGGGGTTTTGAAACAGCATCAATGGGCTCGGCATAGTCTGAGGGATCATAGCCTCCATCACCACCAGGAACCCAGGTAACAGCAGAGGGCAGGGAGCGACGATGGCCTACTGTATCAGTGTATGGATTACGACTCACCTTCCGGAAGTCAAAAGTGACAGTTGGTTTAACTCTTACTTGTGGGGGTAATTTGCTGTTAAGTTTGTTCTCAAAAGAGCTGATATCAGAGATGACAGAGATGTCACTGGAATCTAAGTCAGGCAGGTTGAAGCCCCCACTGTGAGAAGTGAGCGTGCCATCATAGTAGGGCGGAGACGGTTCCACATCATCTTCAGAATCCAAGAACATGGTGACAGGACTGGGAGAGCTGCAACGGGGAGAGTACACACTCTCGTTGGTGCAGGCCTCAGCCACATTATCGTACATGTGAGTGGCCTCCACAATGTTGCGTTTCTCTACCACCTCGATCAGAAAAGGTTGGAACATCTCTATCCTGTGCAGGCCTCCCACAACCCCTCCGGACCCACAAACCACACTGTTGAAACGGCCCTCAATCTCATGGGCAAGCTCCTCCCCCTGAATCAGCTGTTCACGGGCATAATCACTGTCAGTGAGCTCTGCCTGGCTATCCCCCACTGCCAGCAGCTGCACTGGGATGATGTCCTGAACTTCACACAAGAATGCACACAGGGTCTCCAGGGAGGCTTTTCGGGAGACTGAGTACACGGCGATGTAGCCGTGTACTAACCTGCTCTTTCGCAAAGTGAAGGAGGCATGGTAGGAGAGCAGAGAAAGCTCTATGACTAGCTTGTGTCCACCAACCGTCTGCTCCAGCATTACGGAGGTTCCGCTATTAGAAAGGGGTCTGCAGTGCTGAGGCATTAGAAAGGGGGAGAGGAGCTGTTCAATGTCATACGAGTCTCCACACATTAAACACATAACAATGCGAATGTCTGCCTCTGGAATGGGCTGATGAGGAGCGTCTCGGAGACCTGGAGGCTCAGGGAGGAGGGGTGGTGAACTGCTACTAAAGGATGTACTCCTCCTAATATCCAGAAGGCTCCTCAGCACCTGGTTGATTTGAGTCTCATTAACATTGTGGCCATAGCCCACACCAGGGGAGGCAGGGTCTAAAAAGCTACACTGAAGTCTCCTTGCAACCTGCTGTCCCTGTGTTATGAGACTTAAGGCGGTTTCTCCACCAATATCAGCATATGATCCCACACCCCTTTTAGTGACTAGAAGCAGCGATGTTGACAGCTGAGCTAGCTGGCTGTCCCGTCGACCTAGTGTTGACTCCCTAAGTCTCTCAAGGCTTTCTACCACGTAGGAGAGGGACTCCTTTGAATTATACAGACACAGACATCCATGAGGGGTGAAAGTGGGAGTGTGGAAGGAATTCACTGGAAGACGTACATTGCCCTCAATGGGCCGCAGTGTCAGCTCATACATCTTCCCATCTAGCACGTACCGGTCATCATTCGTGCACAGAGCCCTAATCTCATTGGCAAATTCCCTGGCCAGTCCATCTTTTCCCAGTATCACAAGATTAATCCTGTCAGCCTTGGTGTCCCCAAAATGAGCTTTCATATCAAAAAAGGGGTAGCATGTAGGGAAATGTGATGCTAAGAGTTGTTCAATCTTAAAGTCTCCACAGTGAGGACTGCTAGGGCAGGTCTCCTTAGTGGGGTGATAGACAAAGTGGATATGCTTCAATACTAGAGCATCCCTCTCAGCTGGAAGTTTCTGCAGGGCCTTGAACCTCTGTTCTTCCCCCAAAACCTCCTGGATCGCCCCCATCTTCTCCTTGCTTGGCTTAGCATCCACCTCAAGTTCATAAAAGAGCTCAGAGTACTCCAGCAGAAGCTCCTGGAAGTCTTCTTTAGCGCGATCAATGATCTCCTTCTGGTGGCGGTTATAGAGATCCAAATACTCTGGCTCCTCAAGCCACTGGTAGAATTCTTCATTCATGATAAAGCTGCGGGCCTCCTCCCAAGGTTTGCCAGGTGTGACAAAAGGAGAGGAAGCCAACTTGTGTTTGAACTCCTGCCTCATTTCTGCTCGTCTGCACTCATTACGCAAATGTTCCAGGTGGGCATCAAATATAGCCTCTGCTGCTGCAGTCTCCAGCAAGTCTGAAGGAATTCGCTCATCCTCCATGTTGTCAATGTGAGATGTATCCTCCCATGGTGAGTCTTCCAGAACAACAAACCAGTGGGCGAAGTGCTGCTTGGACTCCAGAACCTTCTGTACACCAGACCAGCTCAGCTGATCTATCTCATCCAGGTCAGGCACCAAGGAACTAAGTGCTAAGGGAAGAGTGCTTAAGTATATTTTCCGACGCCTCTCAATATGTTCCTGCTTCAGGCGGTAGACGTGCTGCTGAAAGAGCTTTTTGCATTTTGCTGTTCCCTCCAAGAAGACGTATTCTTTGTACTCTGCAGAGGTGTTCATGCGTCGACTGGTGTTTAACCAGGTTTCATTATGATTCTTAACAATACGGTTGACTAGCCATTCATAGCGATCCTTGGCAGAAGCTATCTGTTGACTCTGGAGCTTCAGAGCTTCAAAGTAAGGAATGATCTTGGGCTTGCCCCTGCCCTTATCAATAAGTTGCACCAGAGTGAGGAAGGCAAGGTCCACATTGATATTTGAGCGTGCAGATGTTTCAACTACAGGCAGACTCTTTTTAGTGATGGCAAATGTATGTGAATCTTTGATATAGCGTTCAACTCCTTCATCGCATTTGGTGAGGACCAGCACAATGGGCTTCTTAGTCTTGCTAAGCTGACCATAGAGGTTGGTGACAAATTTCAGCTGGTCATCAAAGTTGCGGTTCATGCCACGGCTGACATCAACACAAAGCAGGAATCCATCAACCTGTAGCTTACCCTCCGGCATTTGTTTCTGCTCAAAGTCTTGCTCCAGGCCCAACTGGTCTGTGCAGAAGTACATGAGCTTCTCTGCTGAAGCCAGCTTGGTTGCAGCTGCCCTTTTGATGTAGGGCTGCATAGCAGTGCTACGGTGTGGCTGAAATGTCTGGTCATCAATGAATTCTGTTTGCTCCACAACGTGCATTCTGCACTCTGGCCCCTCCTCCAGAACCCGCGCCACCTCTCCCCAAAACAAGAAGTGATCATTATTAACCACTCGACCCCCAAAGTCACTGGTGCTCAACACTGAAGTGTGGTCCAAATAGAAGTCATCAGCACTAGGCCGCACAAAGCGGTTACACAAGCAGGACTTGCCAACACCACATTGCCCCTTCTCTTTCTCTGTTCCTGACAAACCCACCACAATAAGGTTGTAAATGGGCGACCGGGCATCTTGCTTTTTCGCCATCATCATCGTCTACTGACACTCATCCTGCCATAAACAGGCACTGTATAAGGGAGTAAACTTGGATGTTTGTCCATAAAGTAGCTGATTCACAGAGGAGATCAGATTTCAATTTCTTGTATTTGGCTCCAACTTTAATTTAACAGCAGTGCAGTGGTACAACAAGAGCAGAGGTTTCTCTCATTCATTCCTTATACGGTGCAAGCCCTGTCAAAAAACAAACAAAAAGCAGAAATGAGACATCTGACCAGGACAATAAATAAAATTACAATTTTAAATTAAAAAGGAGAAAATAACATGAGCTAGAAAAACACCCAAATACTTTTGGTTAATACACACCACAGGGGGCCAATTTTGTTAGAGGTTAAGCCCTAATTAGGTCACAACAGGTAAGCATGAAAATTGTTGTACCATAGTGAAATGCTAATATAAGTAGATAAGTACAAATGTCCAGCCCACTGACATCATCTGTGCCTTTAGGATGTCCACTACCTTGACCAAGGCTTTGTATATGACTGTATATTTGCAACAGACTATTAATACTTTTATCCTTATTAACACTCTGGTAATCTCTAATAACACTTTCTCTAATAACACTTTCTCATGCGAGTAAGGAATGGAGTGACAAGAAAAACATTTATTACTTTATTTAGTACCTCATTCCTTTTTAATCAAATTAAGAAAACAGTTCCTCTCCATCTTGTATAAGGCAGGGCACCTTGTTTGAGAACAGCCAGTGTTAGGGTCTTTGTTTCTCAGTTCACTCAGTCAGTAGGCACTATTTATTATCTGTGCTCATGACTGCCTTGATCGTGTATCAAATGAGCATCTTCAGTAGAATTTAAATCAGGCAGGAACAGAATCAAAAGCCTGATCATTAGTCAAAAGCAATCAATTATAATAAACATGAGATCACTGGATTAATATTATTGCTGTACACCCTGCTGCCATCAAATTCTATTGTAGTTTTTGGCATTATATCTTGCCACTTGTAAAAACACAAGCAAGATAATTTTAAATGACAGCCTATGCCAACCAGCCTAATATTTCTTTATCAGATAAGATTTATGCCACTGATTTTAGATATGCATGTAATGGTCAGAATAAAGGAAACCCGGGGTAAATACAGGGGAATGCAGTGCAGACTGAAAGCAGGTTTCTTGAAGCTCTCACTGAATATTTAGGCAAGGCTTCATCTCCATTCAACCCCTCACAGGACAAAATAAATTGCTATAAAATCAAACCAACAACACCTAAGTGATTGCTGTCATCCTATGTTGAGGCATGCCGGGAGTGGTGTTTTTCAAAAGGACAAGTGATCGCTACAAAGTGTGACTGGCATGAAAACGAAATGAAAACCATATGCAGTGAACACTTCAGTCTCCATTTCCAAACTAAATGAACAGTTAATAAAGATGTTGAGACAGTACTCATCAGCACCATCTCCAAAGAAAAATGATGGCATGTCTTGTGGAAGAATGGTGTCACCAACAGGGGCCCAAAAACATGTGGAATCTATGCCAAGTCACACTGAACCTGTTCACCCTATTAAGACACTTTCGTTTCTACACGTCCATTATTTTTTAACGTTTATTTTTAGATTCTGACACAGTGGCAGAAAGGGGCAGAAATTACAAACTGCATTATTTTCCTCGTATACATGTAATGATCCACTGCAATCAAACGTCATGAACCAAGAACGGAATTCTGGGTTAAAAATGAAAAGAATAACCCGTCACATGAAGTGACCACCCATTAGAAACACACAGCTTTGGCAGGGTCAAAATCAACCATGGGCAGTCCATACTGCTCAGCTGAGCTAGGCCTGATACCCAAATGAACAGACAAGTACTTTACAAATGAAAACAAGCACACTGCCTCATCCATCAAAGCAACATCTAAACACATGTAGTTTACAAAAGCATAACCTCAAACAAATTCGTTTATTTCCTCAGATCAGATTCTGTATGTTTTTCAAGGGATTAACACAGGCTTTAGGGTGCATTTTCGTAGAGGGCTGACCACGCCAGGCCTCTGCTGTCTACATAATGAAATTGCAGACTCGAAATTGGGGATACATTCCCCTCGCCAATTGACAACAACGATCGCAAGCGATTTATTCGCACAGATATCCGGGGTGTAGCCCTCATCATTTCACTGCTGTATATTAATTAGAGAGAGTAGATAAGGTACATACCATCGCATTCTCCCTTTCTCTCCTTGCATCTGTCAGGCCAGCGCTTGCCGCAGCCCTCGCCGCCTGATGTGCATGAGCATAAAGACGCAGAATGCACTATAGGTCGTCTCAATTCTCAGATAACAATGATACTGCTACGACTTGTACGTGGGGTTATTTAACTCAAATATCTTTTGTCCATGCCTGTATATTCTTGCTTGGCATCTGTGTTTTCTTCGCTATAAAACACGGGAAAGCCAGAAATAAATAGCCCAAATAATAGTCCAATCCAATGTTGTTCTTGCAAGTTTCCTTGTGAGAAATACAGGCGTTTAAAAATCCGCTTAACCGTCTTCTTCTCGGTTCACCACGTTGCTTTTTCAATAATTATTCTGTCCATTGTTGTGCCCACATAATGCTGGGTCGGTCGCGCACAGGGACAACGGTGAGTTTGTTGCAACAGCCGTGGTGTTTCGTCTGAAATAGGCCTCTACTGCAACAGAAATTGTTCATGTCCTTATCAATTTATCAGCAGATTGCGTGTGTGAAAGTGGATTTTCTCCAGCTTTCCGATAATGGCGGCGGCCCTCCTCCCCGGACCTAATTCTCCTCTTCTTTTCTTTGGGAAAAGGGAGCTGTGGAGACAGAAGCGGCGGAGAGTCTCACCCAGCGGCGCCCTCACACAACTGCAGCATGTCGCTAGCTGCTGTCGGTAACCAGTATACTGCCTCTGTCAGGCTCGTTACTCAAAAGTAATCGATTACTTATCATTCGGCATTCATTTACCACAGTAATGTCATTACTTCTGCTTAGTACTGGCCTGGGAGCGGTACTTCGTCACACTCACTGCTCGTTACGTTCATTTCCCGTTACACTCCGAACGCTGTTGCGTTTCATTCCCTAGCTTTTAAAAATAAGGAGACGTTAGTTATCGTGCAGTTGAATATAGGCTTATTAAAATGCTGATGTCCAGCGGTTATTGTCCGTAACGTAGTCGCTTAGCTTTAACTCAAAGTAGAAAACTTCCACCCAGACCAAGTAAGCCCAAATCTCTGTTTTCTATTCTCAACTCATTTGGAGTGAAGATGATTAGCTACTAGCTATATTATGATCGGGGAACCCACTTCAATCTGATATTTAGAGGGGGCCCATTACAAAAGTATGCTAATGGTGCTACCCTTACCAGTAACGTCAGCGTTAGCATTAAAATTGTAATCCGTTACATTTGCTAGCAAAGTTAGTCTCTCGTTTAACTCGTTATTCAGCAGCTGTTCTTTGAATAACGTTAACTGTCCCTCTAGACCAGGGTTAGAAGAGCAAACGGTGAAGCAGTAATCTGGTTTAACCTACATTTGAACCCAGTCTGTGGTAACGTTAGATATGAACGGGCTAGCGTGATTTTTATTCCAAACAAAACACGTTGACGAGCTCAAAAAGCACTAGCTAAATGTAGTTACGTTACAATGAACAATAACATTACCAGGATAATCATTTTTGCATGACACGCAAATATCACAGCAAAATAGATATTCTATGAATATTACAGTGATGCCATAGGGGTGGGGTTAAAAGTAACGTTAAGTGTGATAAGGTCACTCACTATGAACTCACTTTTGTTATAAGTCCCTACAAGAATAGGAAAATTATTAGAGGATGTAGCTTAGCCTATTTGGACTGAGTGTTGTCTAATCCAGCCTCCAGAGGTGTAGGTGACTTGACCATTAAATTAGTCAGTTAGGCAGTGAGGTTACAGTAAACAGTGGAGGCTATAGTTAAATCCTGTGGTTCCCAATGTAGAGTCCCAGGACGTCCAGGCCCTGAGAGGCTCCAGGGGATCTCCGGCAAAATCAGGAATAGTTGCATGGTTTCACTATCATTTCATTACCACGAAGGTTACACAGTGAAACTTAACCATGACTATTTTGATCATAGGTTTCACTCCTCTTACTATTATCACTTCACCTATAACATAGGTATGGCTATGCCTAATCACAACTGCAAAATATTCTCACATTGGTCCTAGGGACAACAAATGTGGGTTTGTGATCAAATGCCCATCTATTTCCTTGACATGAAAATAATTGGGCGCCCCTGGACCAAGTCTAGGTTTTCCAGTATTATTGACCGTATTATAGCTTTACAATGGGCTACAACAGATGATTCAGCTCTTCAAGCATTGGCTATGGCATCATTCATCAGTATCCTATCTGATTACGTTTTTCATACTATTAACTGTAACATTACCGCCTCCTGGTGGCTTTATAGGCTACAGGCTACCTGAAATATTGTAATTCATCTGAGTATTACAATGTAGGCTCAGTGCGGTCGCAGTTAACCTTATGTCTGTTTGATCCCCCTACTGTTACTGTAGTTTAATGCTATTGGACTCGCACAGTTCTCAGTGGGACTGCATTTGATCTGTGCTGCTGAAAAAAGAAAACTGTAGCCTGACCTACAGAGGTCTAAGCAACCGAAATTGTTCAAAACAAGTTTGATGTGGAGACACTGGAGGGAGGGACACCGTTGTGGCTGCTGCTGCTGCTGGAGAACGATGAGAGGAAGGAACTCATTGGACAACCTAGGCATAATATGCGTTCAGAAAATTTAGATAAGAAGATAGACTTAAGGTATGCATATTTGTTGTCATTCATTCATTCATTCGTTTGTTTATATTCTGTGCGCATGATCCACAGCTTTATTATTGCTTTTCTGATGTTTCAGTTAAATTCAGTAAAGCTTTGTAGACCTCACTGTTTGATAATAATAGTAATGTATTGTTATTATTATTATTATTATCATTATTATTTTTATTAGTAGTAGTAGTAGTAACAGTAATAATATTAAAAATAAAAATTTCCAACCAAAAAAAACTTGCACGAGCCAGTTCAGTGTAGTGTGTATTACTACCACTAGGTAGTGCTCTAAGTCATCCTATACATAATAGACATTTAAGAGGAGTTGATCTTAGTGATAAACCCATTAATATTCCAGTGGTCACACAAGTAAAATGACATTACTGATCTGAAAAGCATAATCTTCCTCATCCTTTTGTTGATCTACCGTTCTTATCATGCCGAGATTTAACAGATTTAAGCTAATTCCAAATGATCACATCCCTTTCATTTTTTTTTCTTTTGTCATTGTTATTTCTTATTTTTTTGCTTGTTTCTAATCCATGCAGACATGGTTGGGGAGGTTTCATTTTGCATCTTTTGGAATTTATAAAATAGCCTTTGTACTGAAATTGGGATATGGGAATGAGAGACTGTATAGGTGAAAACAGAGTGTAGGGTTTGAGGGACAGCAGATGGGTGCTGAGGGAACCCAGCACAGATGGATAACGAGTTGGGAGATGGCAACTACACCAAGGTAATGATAATGAACTGACAGGAAGGCTAGATTAGAAGGTAACCCAAACAGCATCCAATTATAGTGTGCATTTCTTTTATTGACACATTAAGTCATTATATATCTTTGATAAAGCATGCATTGCATACTGTAACATGATTGGCCTAAGTATGGGAGAAAGAGAATGGGACAGATAAGAGACAGAGCAGGAGCAGTTTACATGTTGAGATATAGATGAGCTGGATACTCTGTGCCAAGGGTAATATATGATACCCACTGTCTCCTCTATTCTGTCTCACACGTGTGTGTGTGTGTGTGTGTGTGTGTGTGTGTGTGTGTATGAAAGAGAGAGAGAGAGAGTGTGTGTGTGTGTGTGAGAGAGAGAGAGAGAGAGAGAGAGGGATAGAAAGGGAGAGAAGAGAGAGAAACAACCCATTTTCCACCCCACCCAAACAAGTCATCATTCCTCTATGATTCATCGTTCTATTGAATGGGAAAACCATAACAGTTAAAGGACAAAAAGAAGTAAAACCATGAGGTATGGCCCCTTATACTCAAGCTCTTATTACAGCTGTTACATAAAGGCAGACTATTTACCATCTAGACTAGTTGGTTATGTGAGATTTTCTGGATATTTTCCACATCAGATGTTCAGAAGTTGTTTTTGAGTTTGTAATGCAATTTCCCGTCATTTTAAGAAATTGAAGTCAGGCGCAGCTTTCACTCTGCGCAAGCGTAGCTAGACATGACACTAAAAAGAGGAGAAACTTTTCTTTGAGATATCTTTGACACTTGTAAATGAAAAGGAGGATTTTAAAACTGCACATGCACACGTACAGGAGATAGAACTAAAAATATAGAACAGAGCAGTTCCCCTTACAACTGAGCTCAAACAAATGGTCATGAGGGAAGATCTTGTACACCAGGAAACAGCAAGGAAGGAAATCCTTCTTACAGGAACTGCAAAACAAAGATAGGAAGACTGAATGAAAAAAAAACACAACTGGAAAATATTGTAAGATGATAGAGGATTACCATAGTTTAGGGGATCAGGATGGACTTGTTGAAAAGTCTGTGAATTAAGTGAAACTTAAGTTTCTTTTTGAGTTGGCTGGCAGGAAGGTTGTGCCAGATGCTGTTGTTTGTAAAGTTTCCCGAGTAGAGAAACCAGATGTGTTACAAGAGAATTGCCCTCATGTTTTCCACATGCATGTGGCCACTAATGCTATGCTTTGGAAGCCTCTCAAAAATGAGGTTGTTGCCAGTGATTCAACTATGAATGATTTGGCTTAGATGTGTATGTGTGATTCTCAGTTCAGTGAACTTTATAAGGTGACATCTGACAAACCCAAAGGTGAATGAGCGGGTGGAGCCTTTGGGAGAAGAAAAGGTTTTTAATATGGTAGAAATCTGATCAGAAAATGAAGCTCCAGTACTTCCTCTGACAAGGGTAAAAGGCGTCGTGTATCTGAAAATGATGTTTCAGTTACTCTGACAATCGATACTGAGATTGGATATTAATGACAGGAAGTCTTGGATTCAGTCAGGCTCATGAATAAATCTCGTAAAGATGTTGGCACAAAGGCATCCTGTCATCTATCCAGCTCTTCAGTAAACTGAACCAAGCTGTAGTTGTGGCTCCTTTGCAGGCAGTTGATAAGCCTGTCAGAAGAACAACGGTGGACAGTTTTGTGTTTAGCCCGAAAAACAGGCTTTAAAAATAAAGACATGCAGCCATTAATTTTCCTGAATTTCAGCCGCAAATCACAGAACTTCACAGTGCTGTGAAGGAAGACTTCTCTCCATCTTATTCAGATTCATAAAAAGCCCTGGAGAGTTTTCAACAGACTTTGAAGTCTTGCTTGCAGGTTGAGAAATGGGCACATGGGATGAATCTGGTGCTTTGTGCAGTTTGGAAGTGGTAGTAGGATCTGCTCAGTTTAGTGCACATGAACTTGTTTTGATCATGTCAGAGGTCATGTCAAAAAGCTTAGACAGTTGTTATAACACCTCAAACATGTCTAACACAGATATGTTAGCACAGAATGTGCCCAGATCATGACTTTAATAGTGCAAATTTAGAGAACAAATGAAGGAAATGAAAGGTAGTTTCAACTCAGAAGGTCTAGTTTTGTTGTTGACAAGCAAGTCCTTTTATTTTGGGGCAGCCATTCTTGTGCAGTCATAATGGTACATTCTAAGTCCTTGATAAGAAAAAAAGCTGTTAATTTAGATAACTTTGTCACCACACCAGAGTGTAACAACAAAATATATGTGTCTCATGATAATACAATGAAACCATAGAGACTGGGCGGGAATGAACTTATGGTGGTTAGCCTGCTGACAGCACTCTTCTTCAACAGAGTAAATACGCCCTGTGAAATTAGGACAGTTGAGTAACTCAGAGTACTTTTATTTTGAAATATGTGCTCTGTAAACTGGCATAATATTGTACTGCTGTCCTGAAGCATTACTTTTCATTGTTTCCTGAGCACTTTGTTCTGTCAAGCCAGGGTTCCCTCACCGTTCCCTAAAACCTTGTGTCAGCACAGCAACATTAGCTTTTTACAAGACAGCTGGCGTTCCACACTTCTTCAATATCTAATTTGTTTTTGAAACGTTTTATTCAAATGGACACGCAGTTCAAGAGACCTGTAATATTTCATTTTATAGCCTACTTTGAGGCTAGAGTACAGGCTATACCAGGGAAAAATACAACATAGCATGTTGCCATGTGTGTACAATATAATATTAAGTTATGCTGATAAGCTAAAAGCTGCTAAACTAATTCTACAATTTTCAACCAAATTTAGCATGTTTCCCAGTAGCGCTTTAATGCTATTTTCTTCTCCACACTTAAATCTGTCACTGTCATTCACCCACTCAGTAATACAAATGAAGTAGTGGGTATTTAATAATTAAATTCTTTGAATAGTAAAGTGAAATATGAAGCTGTACTAATGCAATAAAATAGACAGCTATCTGGCATATGAACCCGCTAACATAATTTAAAACCATTGAGCCCGACAGTACATACAGTTGTCCCAAAGATGATCGAGCACAGAGAATTCTGTTCAATCTGGGGCCAACTTTGTGTCCATTAAAATAAATAGATAAAACAGTGAATTCTTTGTTGAATGTTAGTAGCAGCATTGATTTGAGCAATAAGCATCGTGACATTTGGGTCTGTTTTTTTGTCCAGAAAACTTTCTCACAGCGCTGTTTCACTTCATTAGAGAAACAGGAAGTACAGCAAGACCTAAAGTTCCGCACCAACAAACTGATCGATCACCATCACATTGTCTGACTTTCTTTTGATTTGTCAGCTCTATGAAAAATGAACTGACCTCCAGTGACCAGCCAACTTGAAATGATGGTGGTCTGAACACAGGGCCAAAGATAAGGAGGGGAATTGCACTGAGGGAACAGTCAACTGAGAATGCTTGAGAATGTGCAGAAATTAAAGGAACATAAGACTAAGAAACACTGGACTGATGGAACATAGGATTATAGCACAGGATGGCTTATCGTGAAAAGGGCGCAACACCAAATGACTCCAAAATGGGGTTCTGATTGGCACCAGGCTGATTTGCATACTTTAGTGAAATGGCATTTGTGATTCTTTTATACATACCCTTGGGTGCAGTATATCCTCAGCTGGTGAGGAAAGAGAGGAGAGAGCTTCGAGGTTTAGGTGCTTGTGAGAGGGAGAGAGAGAGAGAGAGACTTTCTCCATCTGGGTAACATTATTAAGATTCCTCAGTGTTGGATATCTGATGATGCTGGCAAGGGAAAGGGAGTGGGGCATGGAGACAGAGAGTGGGAAAGAATGGGGCAGTGCTGAAAAACAAGAATTATGTGGAGGAGAGGGGAACCAGAGGAGGGCAGTGTCCTCTCACAGAGACGGCGTGGCCTTGGGCACGGCACTCCCCCAAAAAAATCTAGACCTGGAGGGAGCTTAAGGAGACAGGAATCTGACAGCATGTATTAAGTTGTATTACATTTAGGAAAGTCTTACTGTCTAGGAATATGTTGCCACCGAAACAATCTGGCAGGGTTTTCACAGTCTTCCTCCTATAGCAGATTAATGACAGACTGCCAAATGTTTGTGGAGTGATATGTTGGGGATGATGGAGTGAGTTATTTCATCACCAGTGGAAGACAGTTATGGAGGGAGTAGGGCACTCAGTCTTGCTGGTGAGACACTGCCATAACTCTCATCCCATATGAATCTGTCTCAGCTTGTGGGAGAAAAGGGAGGGAGCAAGCTAAAGAGAGAGGGAGGGAGGAAAAGAAAGAATGCACCAAGCCCTCACCATGTGATTTCTGTTTTTTTTTTTCTTTTTCTTTTTTATATACTTGCACTGTGATTACATGTTTGTAGTTTTGGGCTCTTAGCAATTTTTTCCAAACCTTCTCAACTCACTGTTTCTCTGGCTTTTTTCTTTTTTTTCTGCATGACCCAACAGCATACTTTCCCTTAGCTTTTCCCCCCCTCTTTTCTTTTTCAAGTCCAAGTGTGTGACGTGTGAGTGGAGTTCCTTCCCTTGTTTCATGCAGCCGTTTAGAGGGAAGGCGAGGGAGTCGCGGAGAGGCGGGCGTTTATTTGACCTGTCAAAGGGAAGATAGATTGAAGGTATAAACAAGAGGAGCTGCTCGTGTTTTGGCCCGAGTGGAAGCCAGGCAGTGACCGAGGAGAGACGTGGAGACAGAGGCAGAGGCTGAGAGGGATTGAGTAAGTGACTGAGGGGAGGACAAGGCAAGTTACCTGATTCTGTTGCTCATGGACAGAGGTGGATGAGACGTTACAGCTAAGTGACAGGAGTGACGACTAGCCCAGCCCAAGGGGAACCACCAGCTCAACACGCCCTGCTCCCACCAAGAAGACAGGATGAGGTACCAAGGCAGGGTAAGATCCACTTTTCAGTGTTTGAGTGCCGTGCGTTGACTGGATTTGTGCACCGACCTGTGTTTTTGCAGCAAAGACCTGGGTGTATTCAATGAATCTACTTAAAGAATATCACCAGTTCAACTTCTGCCTCATAGAGACGCCAAAGTGGAAAGAGTTAAAGTGCAGATTCGTGCATGAGTCAGTGTGTATGTGTTTTGGCTTTTGCACAAGCCTGACAACATTTAACCCAGACAGTCCAGAGAGGATAAACTTGGTATTTTTCCACCATATCCATTACTGGCACATCTATGGTAGAGAGTCAGCCGGGGTACTGGAGAAGCTCGTCTTGGGACAGAGTGGTGGGTCATGCCTTATATGGAAGACAAACCGAATGTAGTCGGCCCAGTGGAGCTTAGTCATGAGGCCCAGAGCCAAGACCCACTGTTAGGTTAGCCTCCTAGCTTGTTGTCACTGCTGCTGCACCTACAAACCCTGAAGAATCCACTACAGCTCCCTCACAGTCACGGTCAAATCCCGCACAAAGCTGCAGCTCAGGCAGTGCTGAACACCTCTCGGTCAGCAGAGAAGCTTCTGGTTGCTGTAACAAACAAGCCTCAGGTCATTCCTCTGACAACAAAGCTGCATGGCTTACACTGCATTCCAGGTCAGTCTCCATCCCAGATCTGTAGCCCCTCAGGTATCTCACCTTCAATCCCTTTGCAAAGACTAGACTTCCCATCCTTTAAGAATTCCTCTCAGAGCTATAGGACGTCTTCACAGTGAGTTACTATTATTGCGACAGCTGTGTTTCTATGTTCTGAAAGCAGATTAGGGTGAATATTTTCCAAAAATGTAGTCAATTTTGGTCCTTAGATGAAAGGAAAAGTGGAAATCATCATTACAAAGGCAAATATTTGAAGTGTGAAAGGTTTGTGGTGTTTTGAGATACAAGAAAATGATTCAGTTGTAGTTTTCACTTTGTTTTATGTGCCTGAAGACAGTCTGGTATGCACTGGCAAACATTTATTACCTTTCACACATTGCATAGGTCAACAGTGCACCTGTCCACACTGCATGAGTCAACAAAGTTAATCTCCAAACACTGTCAACAGAGCAGCTACATCTGCATCACATCACAGACTGAATCTTGGTCCTCTGATTCCTAATTTGTCCGTGTTCGCAAATAACGAGACTATTGGCTATAACAAACATATGCAAGTTTGGAAATTGAGATCCTGGGACAGTGGAATGAAATATCCAGGCCAGAGGATTCTGTTAAAGTTTAGAACCAGGCAGTGCTTGCCAGTGGCTATGCCCATGTAAGCCCTCTATGAAAGTTGGTATGCATGCTGAGAACAGAGGCACTGAGATGTACTCGGAGTTTCATTGTAATGTGCAAACCCCAAAGCCTTTATTTTACAGGCCACGAACACATACACTGACTAAATCTAAACTAAAGCAAGTGTAAATACTCTTGTGCAACTGATCGAAAAACTTTTGGTCACAGTGATGCCCGGAAAATTTAGATTTTAAAATGACTGTGCAGCAGAGGCTCCCTCCAGCTGCTAATGACAATTTGAGAAAGAATGGAGCGCAGTTTGTGATTGGCCACACCTCGCATTGTATCCTCTTCGGGTCATTCGAGGTAAGGAATTTTTTTTAATATCCCATGGTTCTACTAATTATTCTTCATTTGTTTCATGGCTCTATTGCGAATGCATGTGAAGGAATATTTGTGGATTAAGCGCACAAAAATACAACACAACACACCTCCACGGCATGTAAGGACATGACAGACGGCTGAAATTCATTCAGCGGTGTCCAAGCTGTGCCTGCCCCAAACCTGACCCTGACATTCTTTAGCTGTATCCTCTGGAAAATCTGGCTGTATCACAATCTGTGCAGAGTCCACCTGCATGAGCCGGACAACAATACTCCAAGGTGAAGAAGGGGCCTGGGAGGCGGGGGGGGCGTAGAGGAGTGGCTGCAGTGGAAGCATCCAGTGCCTTTCCTCTGCTCTCACTTCTTGGCTGCCTTCCACTGTTGTCCTCTTGTTGTTGTAAGGATTTTCCAGCATTTAATGTTCAGAGATAATGACCTTTTAACGGCGCAAAACCAGCCAAATGAGACCCCCGAGAGGCTCACACGTCCAGAAAAAAAAGAGGTCCTGTGGAAGTCTAGTCCCTTTGTTCCACTTTCAGTTTGTGTGTTTTTTCAGGGATGTGCAAAGAAAAGCAGCGGGGTTTCTCTCATAAATGTATCTTTGAAGCAGAGCATAGAGAGCAGCTGGTTGTGCTGGGGTTTGGTGTCTAGAATTGAAACACCAGGTTGTAGCTGGATGTTTACTGTGAGTAAATTCAGACTATTAAAATCACTATGTGTGCGTGCGTGTGGGTGTGCGTGTGTGTGTGTGCATGACTGTGCATGTGGTTTTCAGCGGGTAATATCTTACCTCAGGGCATATCTGTGAATGTCACTTTCAAGATTGGTAATTATTTCCTGTCTACACTTTGATGTTTTTCATCACAGCGGGGTTGACATGTACACACACCTCCGTAGTGGCATGGGTCAAAACCTGCCTGGCGATATGGAGCTGTGTGTACTGTACATACATCCAAATACTATCTCACTATCACATAATAGAGGAGCCTCTCCTCTGTGTTTATACTTTGGATTTTTTAAATGTCTTCCTTGTTTAATCTTGGCA
>OMLF01013103.1:48894-65019 GCA_900302615.1 Holocentrus rufus | reverse complement strand
TGTAAGTATTGTAAGTATTATTATTATTATTATTATTATTATTATTATTATTATTATTATATATACATTCTGAGAACTTAACTAATTTGTGCTCATATTACAGGCTGATTATATGATGATTATTGCATGTAATAGTTTTTCTTCACTACATCACTGATTACATAATTTATAAGGAGGTCTATGACAGATTTGATTGATGAGGGAAAATTACAAATGCGCAACCCAAGGGTTCTTTCATAGCCCAGAGTTACACCTCTAAACGCTGAGCCCCCACAACTGACCAAAACAAATAGTAATTGAGTCACGGCGGCAGGAGGAGGGGAGAAGCTCCCGCCTGTCTGCTGTGTCAGTCGGGGCTCGCACGCGCCCTCTACCGGACAGACAAGGCGCGCGCAGCCGCCGCTCCTGGAGCTGCTGGACCACTCAATCCACGCGTAATTCAGGAATCAGGACTCACTCACACATTCCTCCTCCAAGTCTGGAGCAAGTCGGCAAGGAGCAACCGTGTCGGCGACAGTGTCCTCTCACCCCAACAGCACGCCGAGGGAAGGAGGGCAGGGTGTGCAGACTTAGATTTAACACTTGTACCCCGAAAAAGTAATAGGTAGGATTCAACTTGCAAAATAGAAGAGTTGCCAGTTAACCCCGCGGCTGGGGGTTAACGCTACGACGGAGCTGCCGACATGGATAAAGTTATCAATTGCTTGTTTGCTGCAATAACCCTGCTGTTGTCCGTCCGAGGGGAAGTTTATAAAGGTAAGGATTACCTGGAAATGCTTGATCGGACATAAGCGCAGTCCTTTTTTATGCCATAGCCGGGGCTGTAGTGGAGGGTAAAGCCACCCAAAGTCAGTTTACGCACCTTTTAATTCGCGGAATAGAGTTAAATAGACTGCATTTATAAATGGACTGCAGTTTATTCACCTTTTTTAGAGCAGACATGAATCTTTATGGTGTAAATTCCCAGTAAGTGTCATATCTAGCGGGTCCAAACTGGTCTAAGTTATGAGGATGGCATTTTTGGGGACGATTAAGCGCAACGTTTTAAGGAAATATCATAGAGTTTTGTGTAGCTCGGAGGTTGTTTGCTTCATGGGGATCACCAGTTAAAGGTTATGTAGTTTAATCAGCTTTTTAATTACGCTGCTGGTCATACACTGCCGTTCATCAGTTGCTCGCGTGTCTCCTCTGGGAGCCTCGCGGTGCTGCCGTGCGCCACGACCAGGTGCGCTGTGGCACCGCGGGGCACCCGCACCGGTTTGTATGCCACGCTTTGACAACAAGTTGAAAACAGTTAAGTGGTTGGGACTAACTTTATCTTGATAAGTTGGTGTCTAATGTGATTAACCTCAAGGGATTCACACTTAAAAGTGCCACCGCCGGCACCTGGTTATACGGTGTAGCTTATAGAAGCAAGGTCTATCCTTATTTTTTCTCTCTGTAAATCTGAGCTCCATTTACAGCGTCCCATCCATATCACCCATTTATTTAAATTGTTTCCTATGAGCAAAATTCCCTGTCTAATATGCTGTGCATTTATCTATGGTGCGCGTCCTCAATGCAAGTCCAAGGTTTGGGTCTGTTTCAGCCAAATAGAGAAAACTAGTTATTAATTCTACATATTACCATGTGGCAAATGTGCCATTCACCTTTCTAGTATAAGTCAGTTATACTAAACCAGTTCTATATATGCACTTAAGTTCCATATTTCCCTTTAGTCACTTGTAAGTCCACTCATTGAACGAATGGATAGTGTATATAAACGCGCAGATGATGATTGCATTTTCACAGCGCGATACCATTGTCTGCGCTTGTGTCCAGGCTCAAAAAGTTTTTCTTATTTTTTATTTTTTTTATGAATTTAAATATGAAAAGGGTTATTCTGTGTTTACAGCCGTCATTGTTTTTAATGGGAGTATTTCACTTGCATACAATATATTTTCAGAGAACGCATGCATTAACAGGTCAGCGGAAAGGAAAGAGTTTTTTAACAGTTTATTCTCTTGAGTTTTACTTAAATTTTAATGATTGACTGATTTGTTTTATCACTGTTCGAAATTTTCCTCATCGACAGGAACAGAGTAGTCCTTAAATGAATGATATCCACTTTCAGTTGCAGCGTTCAAAGCTATGTGAGAAAGCAGGGTTCCAGGTTAATCAGGTGTCAGCTAGTGATTAGACTCACTGATATAATGGTCTTGTATTGCAGACTCGTATCCACAATGTATTGGCCACAGATTGCCCAAGGTGATTTTACATACATAGCCTAATTGAATTCCTAAAAGGGGTCATTTCAGCTGTCTGGACAAATACATTATCTTGGTGTAAAGAGCTGCATTAGCCTATGTTCATGTCAATCAATACCAGTGAACATGAGGGTGATGCTGTAGGGCAATTTACAACATCATACAAACTGCGTTCAGATATCAAATGAAACATGAAATCGACTGGCTGCAGGACTCAATGTGTTTTGCAGGAGGTGATTATTTTCTCCTCCCTGCGCGTGGCACGCTGCTCAGACTGTGAGGTTAAGTTGTGGTATGAAGTGAGGTTGCAGGGAGCTGGATGCGCCTTGGATTCAGCCGAGCCCGGGTGCATTTCTCGGAGAGCCTGCTGGGGGCAGCATGGTACACTTTAATGTGACGCCTTGATAATGAAGTTAAACTGCTGAGAGAGGAAGAGCACCAAGTCAGATGCATGGATCAGAATTCAGATACAGAGCGGAAACTGTCCGTTTCGGTGCTGTGGCAGAGCATCCGTTTGATTGCCTTCCTGTACGATTTGATGTCAGCTGCGATTAAACAGCAACTTTGTTAGTGAATACATTCATCATTTATTTTATTATCCATAATCTATCCCATATGAGGAACCTCTGTTGTAATTGAAACTGGCCAAGACAACAGCAACTTCCCATTCAGAGACAGACTGAATAAAAACATCTCCCAATAAATGAATAGTTTTACACCAGTCTTATAGCAGATTGTCAACACCATAAGGCAGTTCTGGTGATTGAGAGCACTCTTACCCTGAAGCTCAAAGTATTCCCAGTCCATTTTTGTCTGAGGTTTATCAGTCTTGCCCACTGGCAACTCTTCGGATTGGGAGATTTATTGGAGTGGGTTTGCACTATGGGCTCCCCGTGGTGCTGAAACTATCGATAAATGTGGTCCTAATTGCGTGAGTGTGTGTGTAAATATGTAAACCAGGAAGAAATCAATTGGATGTGTTTTAGTCTCCCCGGCTTGGTGACGGATTAGCCACACATGGCTGGAGGGGTAGAGGCTAAATATGAGCCCGGCGCAAGACTCCGGGCCGCATTTATTATGGAGAGTATGTGATAATAGCTCAAGTGATAATTAGATCAGAGAGGTAACCAGAGTGTCAGTCAGCATCCGAACACAATATCAGCATCCTGGAGGGTTTGTCCTTTGACTTTGGAGCCGGAGCATAATGAGCAGTCCTTTGGATGTATTTTTAATTTAAGCAGAAAGAACAACACTGAGTGCATGAGCAGGATTACGCCACACATCAGTTTTCATCTCCTCTCCTTTGTGCACTTGCTTATGCACCTGCATATCTGTTCACAGTGATATGGCACAGATGAACTGCTCTTTTGTTGTTGTTGCTGTGTTTTTTTTTTTTTCCCTTGTTGGACTCACAAGACCCAGTGGGTGCTCTCAGTTCAGAGACAAAGAAAAAACAGCCCTATAAATCACTTGTTGTGTATGGGCAGCACTTGTGTTTTCTACATTATGAGGACAGCTTTTTTCTAGCACGCCTGGCCTTTGATATCTATACTCTGTCTTTTGACCGAGCACATTAAATTCCAGGGAGCTGTGCGCTTTGTTATGTTTACCACCTTCCCCAACAGCCATAAAACCTGCCTTGTTTTCTGATAGGGGTTAGCCGTGTGTTGAGAATAATGCCCATGCTCCGAGTGCAGAGCTGTACTTTGTCATTGCAGAGTGACTGCTGCTGATAGCGTCCTGGTTGACCGATCCTGATTGCCATCCAAGCTGTGACTAAGGAGTAAAACAAGGCGTCGTCTGCTTGGGAAGATAAACAGCACTTCATTTGAAGTCTGGCAATAATTTAGATAGTTTTTCACTCATGAAATGTTTCTTTTTTTTTTTTTTTTTTTCTTTTTCTTTTTTTTTTTAAAGATGGCTTCAACCACATTGGGGAGGGAAAAAAAAGAAGCTCCTTGGTGATTGATGATAGTACAAAGCAGAAATTGAGGTGTCTACATTCTTCTGTAACTTTGCTTTCAGACACTTTTTTTTATTATGATGATAATGAAGGCGGTGGAAACCCATGGATTTACTGAGCCTGTTCAAACATTGCGTTACCTGCAAAGTGTAACTTCCTAGGGATGGGTTGGCTAAGTTTGTCTGAAGGGGTGTCTGGGCCTCATCGTTGCTATTAGACACAGGGATGTGTCACTTTGAGTACTAAACTTTTAAGAACTGGCAAATATCGAGTGCTGACTGGAGCTGAACAGTATAGACATAGACAAAGATATCATTTGGAGACAGAAATGACCGGAATATTTTCTATTTTTCACCAGAAAAGAGGTCTAACATACATCCTCTGTGTGGACAAGCCATAAAATGACAGCTCTACGTGCTCCACACGTTTCTTGGCATAGGATGCTAGTGTTTGGGAAATTCTTGACCAGTGTAGATGCTTCATTTTAACACACAGTAGACAGTAGTCTGCACATTCAGACTGGGCTCTGTCCCATTCCAAGACTGAAGCATGATGCAGACGTCATCGGCGCATATGGCAAATAACACTTAAGGGAGCGTCAGCTGACATGGCCATTTTGTTACACGAGGACATAATAACCCATGAAGCATAAGTGAGTTTACATGAGTCACTTTGCCCAGAATGATTTCTATAGAAAGAGTGTTGCCGGTATTTTCATTTAATTTTTTTTCTCCTCCATTTTTTTTGCACTTTTATATTGCATCCCTGTGCAAATAAAATAAAAACTACAAGCAGGCCTTCTAAGACAAATTTAAGTATGAAAATTGGCTAAGTGTTGGCCAATCACAAGCATTTTTAAGAGAAGAAAGTGAGTAAGATCTCAGAGTGTGAAGTCTACCGGTGTGGTTCATCATCTTCATATCCCTGGAGTGCCACTCCACATTCAATCATTAGCTGTTGATTTGCAAGTGATTTTATTTACATTCTTGAGAGGCGGTAATAGTTTGAAGTTCATTCTCCAGGCAGCTGATGTGGCGATGTTATCTGGGAGCTCTGCAGCGGAATGGTAATTGGACTTGAGATGTGACTGTGTGAGGGATGCTGGACAAACAGAGATGCTCTAATTATACACAGCCCCTTCTTCAAATGAAGAGGATAAAAGCTAATGAATCGCACACGGGCCAGCACAGGGGCTGCCTAATGAAGAGAGAGTGAGAGACAGAGAGGGAAGTGTTAGAAAGAGAGGGAGAGAGAGAGAGAGAGAGAGAGAGAGAGAGACTGAGAGAGTGTGTGTATGTTGGCCATGCATGAACAATTCTGTGATCTCATCACCATGTTAAAAAAAAAAAAAACAAACTTGGTAGAAAAACAACTTGTTATGCAGCGGATCATGTTTACAGAAGTCTGCATTCATTGTAGGTGGCTGGGAGAGTCCAGGCGCTCAGGAAAATTTCACTAATTAATGCTCCAAGGCTCTCGATTGTTATTAATGGTGACGAGAAGGAGGAGGGGAAGAGGGGAGGAGTAGAAGAAGCGGTTGAAATCGGGACATCAAGGTGTGTCGGTTCACTTGATGGTCAGGCCCGCAAAGCAGGCATGTGGGATCGGTTCACTTTTAATCTGAATTAAAATTAAAAAAACACTTTTTTTATGACTATTTAAAGGATCACACGTTCAATCTCAAATGACACGATTGAGAATCATTTATTTCTTATTAATCAGTGAATAGCAGTTGCAGCAGTGGCATTACATACTGACTTGATTCAATCGACCTCAACCCTGGCACGTACCTCACTTATCTTGGAAAGTGGCTGTTCTCTGAGCTGGTTTCTTTTCACTTTTGTAGCCTATAACCCAAGGGTTATTAAGTGAATTGAAATTGATTCTGATAGTGCACGCTTTGATTGTGGTCCAGGTGAGTGCTGCCTTGACCTGACGCTTGAAGTATAATTTCAACCCTGTCAGATCAACCTGCCACGGCTGCTTGAACGCTGGAGTCACGTACTTGAAAACTGTCATTTGAGCCACGCAGGGCTAAGTTTCTTTTATAATTTTCTACGGCTAACTTGACTTGCCTCCTTCATGGGACAAATGCACTTGGCTAACTTTGAGCAGAGCCTTTTTCATGCCAAAGAGCTGTCGGCGTATGCCGCTCGCACAACTGGTGGCAGCGTAGGTGGTGGCAGCGCGGGGGGGCTGCTGCTGTTTCACCTTGTCTCCTGTTATTTATTAGGCTTCTGTCAAGGCTCAGCCAGTAGGCAGGTGTACATCCCTGCTCCTCCCCCACCCAGGCCTTATGAGTATAACCAGGGGCGAAATTCTCCATTACTGTCAGTCTGAATCTGTCGCCGTCACATTAGCGCACATCATGCAGTCATTAATGCATTAGGCCTTGTTGGAGCGCCAGTTATTTGCATTGGCTTTTACACTGTCTGTTTCCCCTTATGCTAAAAGCCGCCTGGGTTGAACCTATTGACCATTTAACTGTTCAATAATGAAGCAATCCCTGAGGATGAATTAGGCCACAATGGGCCTGTTGAATGATGGTTATTTAGAGGGAAAAACACCCATCCATCATATTTCACTGCTTTTATGGCCACTTGAGATGTAGAGGACGTGTACCACATTTGAAAATAAAACATTATTATTATATATAGTCTTATCTAGAGAGAGATACCTCTGGTGTATG
This sequence comes from Holocentrus rufus, assembly GCA_900302615.1. Classification (NCBI taxonomy): domain Eukaryota; kingdom Metazoa; phylum Chordata; class Actinopteri; order Holocentriformes; family Holocentridae; genus Holocentrus; species Holocentrus rufus. The sequence goes on along the minus strand of OMLF01013103.1, from coordinate 58,121 downwards.
ATCTCACCATTACCAGTGGAGTACACTGTTATCCCCCCTTCTCCCCCACCTCTCCCTCCCAAAGCAGAATGTACCTGATTATACTCCTATCGGTCACACTCTGGCGCCTATTTGGAGGCTGTTATCTGTTTGCGGTGGAGACTCCTCGGGGAAGCATGCAGCCGATAAGAGACTGTTGTTCTGTAAACAGCCCTCTGACCTCCTCAGGCTGGGCTTGGCTCCTTTTCAAATAGGCCTCTTTTGTGTTGCCCCTAAGCTCAAACCTCCGCGTGACTAATTCCCCAGGGGGGAGGTTTAATGGCATTACTGTATGCACTGTACCGCGCAGGGTGGTCACATTGGAGCTGTCAGGGCCCGGGGTGGGGGGGCGCTGGGGCAAAAAAACGCCTTCAGAAATGGAAGATGGGAGGAGGAACGGTGGGGGAATCAGGATGATAATGTGAATGACCCCTTTGTGCACCTGAACGCGGTCGCCTCAGGGAACGGAGATATCTTTTCTGTGATGATGCAGGGGTATTTTCCATCAAAGCGCATCACCTTTTTAACTTTTAACCTTTTAGCAGATGCTCCTGTCCTTTCATCAGAAATGCTTTTCTCTGTGACAGTTGAGTAACTTCCTGAAATCTGACATGTGCCAAGACCAGCAGCAGTTCTTCTGGGGACAACTTGGCTAACTGCTAGAGTGTCACGCTATCAGTGACCATCAGTGGGCGCCACTGATGTCAGCTCTCCAAGTTTCAAATACAGGCCTTGTTTATCGTGCCAGCATGCTACTGCAAACAATGCATTGGAAATCAGTAGCCAAGGGCTGTACGGCGGTGTAGTGTTGTATTAAATCAGTTTGGTGTTAAACACTGCTTCATCTGTGTGGCTATGGAGACACACAGCTGCAGGGCCCGTGTTAAAGACAGAGCAAACACAAAACAATAACTGGAAAAGATGATGCTTGGCTTGAAGCTTGACTCTTACCCTGTAATCAGAGTTTGCCACACGCTAAAGAAATTACAGGGCAGAGGAGTCATTAACTGTGAGCGCAGCTCAGCGTAGCAAACGGAAACAAGGTTGAAAACACATGTTTTTGGGATAATGCACATCTCAATAAACAAAACGGTGAAAATCTGATATGTTGATTGTAATGATAGTGCACTGCAGGCTGGGGGTTTCAGTTGGATGTGGCAAAAGAGGGAGTAATTAATGTGGAAGGCCTCTGGCGTGATCATCAGTTTCAGTCCCTCAGCATCACATCAGCATCATGACAAATAATTTTCTGCACTTGCACTTTAATTACAAGTCAGAGCAAAATTGCATAGACTTTTGGTTGCCGAAGTCAATAAAGCATCATATTCAAGTGGATGTTTTTCACCAAAGCAGTTTGTGTCCAGCTATTCTATGTCTCGGCACATTGTAGCCCAAGAGCTGAAACCTAAAACAGACTGAACACAGGCATAACTACAAGTGGTGGTGTGAATATATTTGTTCAGCATGAATATCATTACCCACTGCTGAAGCTATGGTTTGACTAAAATGCAAACATATCTTTTTTCCCTGTCCTACTAAGTCTTTGAGCAAGTCCCTAGGCTGACTGAGGATTTCCCTACTGCCCTTGTCAGATCTGAATGGAGCATTATTCATAATAGGATCCCAGCTGAAGATAAACAGCAGTTCTGGATACACACAGAGAGGCAGGGCCAAGAAAAAAACAACATGATCATTGGGTACACACTCATCTTCAGCCACTGGAATCCAGTGAAAAAGCACATATTTTGAACATTTCTCCACATACTTGTGTTGGTAAACCAAACTTAAAGGATAGATTCTGTATTTTTCAAAACAGGTCTTATAAAAAGGTTGATCCCCATTATTTATAACCACACATAGCACAGCCTCCTCGTTAGCTTTTGTGACAAGAAACTTACTGCTCTGCTGCAGCTTCTTGCTAGCCTTCAACACAGCCCAAAAGAGCAGCCAAAAAAACATAATTGTCTTTTTTGAAATGGAAAACAGCACAGTCAAATATATTTTGAAATTGGCCAACCAAGAAAATAGTTGCCAACGGTGCTTTCTAACAGCTTTTGTTTAGGATTTATGATAATATTGTTCTGCTGCAAACTTGGCTAATGCTGCATTCACTGGAACAACAACTCACAACAAGAAGAAACTGAATTCTCCTCTATAGAGAATGTCAAAGAAAAGAGCATCCATTTCTCTGAGTGGACACTGTGAACACAGTGTTATCGCCTGCTGGAAATTTATAAAGTGCAAATGCTGAGGTCTGAGTTCAAGTGAATGCAGCATTAGCTGAGTAAGCAGCACAACGGTTTTGTTGAACACAGCAAGGATAATGTATTATCGTAAATGCTGAAGAAAACCTGTTAAAAAAGCATGTTTGTAACTATTTTTTGGTTGGACAATTTCAAGACACATTTGTGCTGTAAAAGAGCATTTATAATGTTTTTTGAGGCTGAAAATGAGTGCCCTGTTGGACTGTGTTGAAGGCTAATTGCTAGCAAGACGCTGCAGAAGAGTGCTAAGTTTCTTGTTACTAAAGCTAGTGGAGAGATTGGAATGATGAGTATCAACATTTTAATAAGGCTTGCCTTGGTTTGAAAAATACCGAAACTATCCTTGAAATATCTCTTCATCTGTTTTATGTTTGGTTGCCTGTCATAGTATTACATTTCTGACGTTCTCTGCAGTCAACAAACTCTTAAAATGCTAATAATGATTAGCTTTTGTAAGGCTATCAGTCATAAAGAGAGGCTGGTGGCACATTAGTGAGTTAGCTGTAATCTGCCACTACCCTGGGCAATAAAGTCTCAAATATCTAAGATATATTGTCACATTAAACCCAATAATGATAAATTAATAGGATAAATGATAAATTAATAGGATGAATGTGCCTCATATGACTTTTTTATTTTCAGAATCAACAATCCTAGAGCTTTCTGTGATCTGGTTGTATTTCAAACACTGAAACAAATTGCTTGTGTTCTCTTTCATAGCCTGTGCTGTTTTCTGACAGTGTTTGCTCTGAACTTTGATCTGTTTGGCATCACATTTGCTGAAGCCCAAATGCCAAAAATGATTGACACAATCTTTTCTCAGAACCACTCCGGTCATTGTTCATGACCTGGAGTTTGACATCTGCGCCCATGTTAACTCTTATTGCCCACACTCAAGGCTTCAAGGATAACAGTTTTATTCTTGTTTTGAAATAGCCTTGTGTTCAGCCTGTGGGCGGAATGGGTGGACCGGACGTGACTGTATATTGTCGTTTTTTTTCAAGAGCACAGCACAAACAGTGAAGGAAGATTTTACTGAACATACAGGCACGAGCAAAAATTAAGTCGGTGAGAGATTCATCATCTCGGCATCTGTGGATTTTCGATATGGTGCCCAGGTCTAGCTTGAAAATCTTTGCAGGTAGTCTGTGTGGCCCATCTCCAGAGCAGCTCCGCAGCATATTTAGTCACTGGGAAGTTGAAACAGCATCAAACGGAGGAGATCAGGTTTGCAGTGGCCTGGTGAGGCAGAGGCACACAGGCTGGGTCCAGCAGATGAATAATTCACTCCCATGAGTCCCAGACTTCTTGCCGTGAGGCTAATATTCAACAGCACCTGTGTGTCTGAAAACCTCCCTCTCTACCCCACCAGGTTGCTTTCCCTGGGGAAAGCCTCACCCCGGTATCAACCCAGCTGTGCATTCTCCAAAGTGTCAGAATAGCACTGGTGTGGTTGGAATGCTGGGCTGGGATGACAGATCGAACATCGGGAACATACTTCAGTGTACAGTGACTGCCAAGTGACTGGAGTCAGAAATACTGAGAAAAGTTTGAACGTAATGCACATCCTCCTGCAGCTCACCTCCAGGTTGTTTCAAAATTATAAATATCACTTCTCTGTCACGTTCGTCGAGTGATTGTTTGCAGTGAGCTGCGCGCAGTTAGGTGTCATCTTGTTAAGATGTTATTATTTTATGCGTCGCAATGGCATATTGGCATGGCTGCTGTGATTGCAGTTTGACTAAAGTTTGACATCGCCACGCTGAATGTACTCCTCCTACCTCTGCCAGTCGTTTCCCCTCATCCTATCATTCCAACTTTCATCATTCAGCCTTCATTTCTATAATTATCTGAACAAAAGACACTCATGAATGCACAAAGACATAACAAGCATTGACAGATTGACTGTATCCAAGCATGAGTGTGTGTAGGCGTATAAGCACAAATACACGTTGTGCACACGCTCGCATTCATGGGACCGGGCTTAGTGTGTCTGTGAGCGCACGTGCTTGCCATGTGTGTATTTGTGTTTGCGCACACGAGCCTGTGTGTGTCCTGCGTGTGCGCGTCTGGTGTGTGTGTGTGTGTGTGTGTGCTGCGTTTCCCCAGTTGGCCCTGTGTGTCAGGTAGTGGACCCATCTCAAGCTTATTATCAGGGATGTGACAGAAGGCGGCAGGCGGCAGCTCCGACGCCTTAATGAAACCTGGGCCCTGGCTAATTGGTGACACCGTGGCGCTGGGGAATGAGAGAGGCAGTAACCAGACTGGCAGGACGAAAGGAGAGGACAGCAGGTCCAGCCCTCACACCGGTGAATTAAGCCCGTCATGTTCATTTGTAGGCTACACAGAAGGAGGCAACACCCACACTCTTCTTATCAAAATCCTGCAAATGCAAACTCCCCAGTGATAGACCAAAGATAGCCCTTTATTTCCTCAGTGGACTTCTCTTTTTTTTTTAATCTTCTCCTTTTTCATTACGCCCTGTCTGGTCTCTCACTCTCTTTCAAAGTTTTACTGGGCCAAAGTTTATCTCCTTTTCTTTAACCTCATAGTGTCATAGTGCGGGCTCAGTAGGTGGTATTCAGGACTTCAGGGGGCAAGAGGATCAGTGGGGGGGCATGCACTTAAGTAACCAAACCGAGGGAATTTGTATTTGTAACATAAGCCAATAGGCCTTAAGCTGAGACTGCATGGAAGAGCCTGAGGTTCTCAGTAGTTCTTGCCCTGCCTTGGGCTGGCTGTCTGACCCCTCTGCCTCACCGAGGAGGCAGTATGGCTCCCCAGGGCCCACCAGAGCTCCGGGACTCCATCCAGGGTGCCAGAGCTGACCTTTCACTGTTCTCGGGAAGGGGCAGCGTGCAGCCAGCGTCTATTTGTCATGCCCCCCTGTTGTGTTTAATGCCTCGGTAAGGACCCCCTTTTCTGCCTTCCATCCTCAGTGCTTCACATCTGAGGCAGAGCGCGTTCGTCCCAGAAGATCAGGATGAAAGATCCGGGCGGGGTGACCATGTTGTTTCAGACCCCACATGTAATGACCTGATCAAACATCCTCTGTACACACGGGCCGACAAACATCACAATGCATCAGATTCTCTTCCACCTCACTTCTCTCCTTCTGACTCCGGTGACAGATCTAGTCCAAGTCTGTGATCTGGCTGTCCTCGACTACATGGGGAGATCAAAGAAGGCAAAAACATTTACATAAGAGATTATGTATGAGTTTTAATTAGTGCTGCCTCTGCAATGACAACAAAAAAATATGTGATTTTTGCATCATACGGCTGGAAGATGAAATGAAGGTGGAGTGAGATTTATAATAACCAGGTCTTAGCTTTAGTGTCACATTTTTAATTGAAGAAATCCCCAAAGATGGTCCAGGAGCACCTGTCTCCAAAAGATAGATTAGGATTAGTCTTATTAATTTTTGCTAATGCGTTCATACACATTCATTTTCTTCAGGATAATTACATGTTTTTCTTTGATGGCTGGCCTCCTAATTTCGTATGCCCAAGTGTACTGCTTCAACCCCCGAAGTTTATATCTCTTCAACACCACCCCCCCCTAAATCCATGCTACACAAATTAGGTTACTTTACTCTCCCATTTCTATTCAAAAGTATGTGTAGCTGGCAAATTACAAGGTACAACATTATAATGATTTACAAAGAATAATGCAAAATTATTGGCAACAATGAGATGGATTTTTGCTGGTCCGTGCTACAGTAGGTCATCATGTTTATAGCATGTGAAGCATTCTTCTGGAGATGTGTCAATTGACGAGGCTGCGAGAGAAATCTCTTTAATAAGTCTGTCTGTGCTGCAGCATGTCATTAGAGGCAATTTCTCTGCCACAAAGAGGGTCATCAGAGGGGTCACATTGTTTTGTGCGCTCATTGGACTAATATCCGGAATCTATGAAAAAAAAAAAGACAATTTTTGAAATTTCATTCTAATCATTCTAAGTAGCTTGGCAAGGTGGAAGTTCATCTGGCATACTTGTGAAAGGGTACTTTTTTTCAGAGATTAAATAGGACGCCCTCGGATGTGCGCACCTTATCTCACCCTAATACACTAGCACACACACCACTGAGCAGTCACAGTAGCGAGGCACAGAGGCTTATCCTCTTGTGGGAGGAGCTGACATTTACTCTGAAAATTCACCTTTGGTTTCTGCCTCTGGATTTATGATATCCCTCTTATCTAGATTCCATCGCAATTTTTCATTACAGTTGTACTCTTAACCAGTGCGGCTTGTGTGACTTTCCTGTCCTGTAATATTTCCGTGCACGCAGCTCAGATTGAGTTATCCGAGTAGTTCGGTCTTGCATCGGGGATGTTTGCTTGAAATGCATGGCAATATACAATCACAGTTAAGACACACGCTGACAGTTGGATGTGTGCATTAGGTCTGCAGCGTGGCCTCATGCGATGATGTTGGACAGGATGCCAGACAGTCTTCTGGCTGCAGTGGTGGAACGTTCAAACACTGTGCTTAATTAATGTTTCGCCCGAGTTGCTCCAATTCTGTCAATCCTTAATTCCAGGAGGGATATTATCCTTTGCCCGTTAATAAGTTTTTAAACATCTTTTCAATTTACTTGGGAATATGTAGAGATTTGCTTAACATGTTTAATATATCTACACCACTGCTCTCCCAGGATAAAGTCAACAGCAGCTGTCTTGTCAGGCGAGATTTTTGAAGGAAATTCTCTCTTCTCCTCTCATCTTCACTCATTTGTGTTCTCAAATCAAAGAAGAACTAAGTCCTTGGATATCACAATGCATGAAGTGGCCTCTGGAACAACATGTGCACTTAATACTTGCTTTAAACAATTAGCCATTTGTTGCATCGGAGAGCAAATCACCTGACCTAGCTCTGGTTTCATATTTCTTCAGATTATTGTCATGTACAAAAGCCCCCAGCTTGAGTCGGAGACAGGCTGTATTCCACCCCAGTGGGTATGCATGATGTTAATGCCCTCTAATATCTGGCAGCACACTGTCTGATGCTCGGAATAATGAGGAAAACACTTGAAACATAGATAATTTCCCATAACATACATGAAATTAGACTGATCACATTTTATTGTTGAGCAGTGGGAGCACTGGGCCAAACAAGTGATTCTTGGTGGCTAGTAAACGCATCAGCGTCACCATGAAAAAAAAAAAAAAAGCTTTCATGGAAGCCCTTCATTCATAACTTGACCAGGGAGACCCCTTAAATGACAAAGAGGCAACAAAAATAAAATCTCTTGCTCATAACAACACCAGAACATTGGCCTTCATTTCATGCTTTCGGTGACAGAGGGAACTGAACACTAGACTGTATCAACTCCATCAGCAGCTTTTGCAGCTTATAATATTGAGGAGTTGTTTTTGTCTACCACAATCAATCGGGGAAGGGACTGCGGATTGAGTTATGTCCGTTTGTGCGTCTGTCCATGAATTATGACGGCGCTATGAAGGGCGGCGTTCACTTTCTTCTAGCTGCAGGTGAGTTACATGTAAGTTGCAGGTTGCAGAGAGTAGCGTGGGTGCTGTGACATCGAAAAAAAACAAGGTGTCGTCCACCCCGTGCCCCGCTCTTGCTCCCTGCATGTTCTCCTCATGATGATGGTGTCGTAGCCCGAGGACACGGCGTGGGCCTCCGGAGGCAAGTCGTCTCCGGCGCGGAGACAGATCGGCGGAGACAGGGAACACTTGGGCAGACAGACACCTCGCCCAGGCGCCTGCTGCCATTTAACAGCCTCCCCCCTACGTCGAACTGACATTTCTGCTTTACTGTCTCGCGTCCGACTCATCGCCCCTGCTTCGCCGGCGCTGCTTTAGACTTGTCAGCAGGGAAAAACATGGGGATTTAGGTGAGGGAGAAGGGACAAGGAAGGAAGGAAGGAAGGAGTGAAAGAGGCGTATTCCCAAGGACAAACAGACGCTATGTCACATGTGGCATGCAGAGCATCTATCTTTGAGTTGTCCGTTGCTCTGCAAGTGAACCAGACTCGGGAACTGCGGTAAGTGGGATACCGCTCGGCTCCCAAAGGAGAGCGATGGTGCAGATGAGCTCCCCGTGGCCGGACCAGGTGTTTCTCTTGGCGTATGAGGGGCAGTGCGTGTCCGCGGTGCCATGGGAGGGGATGTCTGACATGATAACACAGCCTACCGACTCCTCTTTCCCTCGCCACTCGGCAGCACAACCGCACAGCTTAATCCTCCTTCCACGAGGGCAGAGCTGAAACGCTCGCTCCCCTCCTCGCTCAATCCTCTGTCAAAACAAGGGGGTTTTGTCAGCCATGAGGGTGTTGCATCCCTCTCAGTCCCTGCCAACGGAAGCGCTATTACTGCCTGCCAATGCCCCAGGAAAAAAAAGAATACCCAATATGCATATTATTCTAATACCAGCCGTCAGTGCCTGGAATTACTCGGCATGATAGCATAATGAATGCAGTGCCTTGTAGGTTTCTACATAAAGCTGTTTTGCCACTTGGATGAATAATTCATACTAGCCCAGAGGCAATAAATCAGCCAGGCAAGAACTAAGAAAATTAGCTACCAATTAGTGTTTATTTATGGTGTTGGTCGTTTTTATTCTCAGTCTTAGCGGCAGAAATGTATGTGCAAAGCAAAGTTTCGGTGACCCCTCTGACCTTGGGAATACAAATGAGGAGAGGGCAGGGGCAGGGGGAGAGAGCAGGAGAGGGTTTGACTGTCGGATGAATCAGACGACCCCCGAGCCTCGGCTGCCTCCCCTCTCGGTGGGGCTCTCTGACGCCTGGCTCACCCGGCTTCCAGACATGCAGTATCAGAGCCAGCCTCTCAAAGCAGATTGATTACATCTCCCTGCAAATGATGTAAAGGGGACTTTGTTGACTGAAGGGATGTGATGTGAGGTTTGATGCCGCCGCTGGTGAGCTGAACTGTCTCCTCGGAGGAAACAGCCCCCACCGCC
>OMLF01013103.1:24060-42109 GCA_900302615.1 Holocentrus rufus | reverse complement strand
CAAAATACTTTCCCGCCCTGAACACCACTGTTAACTGATGACTTATTCTTACATCACAACTATAGCTTAGAGACAAGCTGACTGTCAAAAGTCCATGATAGGCTACTGGGGAACATTTCGAGGCATTGGAGATAGACCGTAGTGCTCAGTGCAGAAATGCCCATTGGCAACAGGGGTGAAATTAATGTAGACAGCCTTGCAGCTGTATGGGAGATTGTTGGTGGCAAAGCCGTCCGCTACGCTGAAATGTCACGTGCGTGTAAGAAGTGAGGAAGGTGTAAAGAGTAAGGCATAAGTATGAATGCAGGAGCCAGCAGTCCAACTTGTTTTGGTTTTGCAGTGACCAGTCTGCAGTCTCTCCTGTTGCCAAGCACAACAAGACCCCGGTGTACACAGTGATTTTTAAAGTGGGCTTATATGCCTCTGCCTTCCACATCCTCTCCCCCTGACCCAGGAGGATTAAGCCTGGCCACAGGGTTCTCTTTCAGGTAGCTGATTTATGGGGCTTCAACAGAGAAACAAAGGGTCTGAATGTGTTTGAAGTGTGCAGGGGAAGACCCTAAGACAGTTCTTTGAAAAAGCTCCCACTGGGACCGAAATCTTCTTCAGCCACACCTGTCAAGGCAGCGCTCAGATCCACACTCTAACCTTTCACCTGGGCTCGGCTCCACCTTTCTCCCGTGCGCCCGCCTGTCCGCCCGCTGCCCAGCTCGCCACGGCCGTGTGTGGTCAGGAATTATATTAAATGCACCGTAGATGCGATCGATGATAAGTCATGGCACGAAAGCTAAGTAATGATATTTCATCGAGCTGATAACTCCGGCTGAATGTTCGAGCCTTGTGGCCTAGATTTTCTCCTCTTCTCAAGAGGGATTGATCCAACCTTTCTTCTATTCTTCTACATTTTCTAATTAGCTTTAGTGATTTCCTAATGCTTTGACATTCAACCTTGAATTATCCCCTCCTCCACACATAAAAATAAGCATTTGCTCCAGATCTGGAAAACCAACAAAGCATGTTAATGTTCTTGTTTATTCCATGATCAAACATAATCATTCTCTCCTCTGGAGGCGAACTCTCTTTGGGCTAATTTCTGGCATTGTTACTTGCATGTTTGACAAATTAAGAGTCTGGGAAACTCTGAGGGAGGAAAAGGGGGGAAAGTTACCGATCTTTACATTAGCATTTCAGCCCCTCTTTGTTACATGGTTCGGGCGGAATTCAAAGGCTCGTTGACTTAGCAGGTTTTGGGGGGATTGAAGGGGTTCAATCTAAAGGGTCATCCATTGGTGGAAGGGGCTGCTGTTTTCTATTGGAGTAAGCCAGGGGGTTTTCATCATTGAGCAGAGGCAGGGCGTTTTTTTTCCCCTTTCAGAGGGCTCTCGGTCCAGGTGCGGATCTATTTTCCAAGGGAAACCTGGGAGTTTTCTCCTCTTATTGTTTTTCATTGAGCCCTTTTCATTTGTAGCTCAGGCCAGGTGGCCCATCACATCTGATCGAAGGTGATAGCCTACCAAGCCGGAGGAAGTTTTATTTCCAGCCTCCCAGTATTGAGCCGGAACCTTGTTGTGAATCAATATGCTGGGTAGCAATTCCACTGTAAACCCTCATCATGTGTTGAGTAAGTGGGACTGGGTAAAGTTCAGCAATATAGCAAAATGCATGAAGGCCGTTCACGTATGGCGAGGAAATGATACTTGGTGGAAATATTCCCAGGTCATGCAGATTTAAGGTATGCAAATGTATGTTTTGCCAGTAAAGCCTTAGCACTTTCAGAGCTTTTCCTCAACCCAGTGATCAAAATACTTTTCTTCCCCTGTCACCATGGTCTGATACAGGCCCTAACTTTTATAACAAATAAACAGTGATTTTAATGGAGCGCCTTTTGTGCTCAGTCACCATATCATTTCTAGGGTATGTTGAACACAGGAAAATGGAAAGCCAAACAAGCCCATTTCGCTCTGCCATTCAGCGTATCAACAGGCATTAAGCTGAATAGGAAACAGCCTAATTCTCTCTGGCTTCTCTCTGGAGGGCAGAGGCAGCGAGACAGACAGCAGCTCTCTCTGCGGATAAAGAAAGGAATGATGATGCTGGGAACAATGGGAGGAGAGCCATTGTTAACCAGTCTTGTTGCTGTCAAGCCAGAGTCAAGATGCGCCTAAGCCGCCGCTCTGCAAACTAAACACTCCACTTACTGCTCGCTCGGCCTCCCTCATACATTTACATGAGCACAGCAGGTGGTTGTTCTCAGTCTCCCAATCAGATTAAATCTGATCTTCAACATTTGGACTCTCTCCGGCTCTCTTTGGGTGTATAAGAGCAATAGCCCACCCTCCTCCCTACAAGCTGCATGATTTGAGTCTGGCCTTAACCTTCCTGAAGTGTTTTTGGCAAGCTGTGATTCAAAATGGACCTCTACAGAGTGAAAAATTAACATAATGTTTGGTGTTATCACTGCAGGATCCTTCTATGCAGACAGACCCGAAAGTCCTCATTTTTATTACTTAGAGAATGATGACAATGAGGATCATTCATGTCTGCGAGTTAGATTCCATATTCATCTTAATTGGCGCCTGGCAGGTTATACAAAATGGAGATGGATTTGAAGTCATTTACTGGAAGTTTTTGACAGGCACGGTGGAAGAGAGCGTCAAGAGCCTTGTGCTTGGCATACATAGCTTGAGAATCATCTGTCAAAATTTAACATATCTAAGGAGAAGACTGCCTGTCATCTTCAATGTACATCTAACCGTGCACAAGGGTGGATTTGATCAGGAGCTATGTTGTACTCTTGCGGTAAAGCACATTCATCAGGTTGATATTAGACTGACAAGACAATAAGGTGTTCTTATAATGAGAGGGTTTTGAGCTAAACATAGTGCCGAGGGTTGTTTTATACCGAATCTGTGCGCTATATTTTTAAACCAAAATATTCCTAGGTTCATACTCTCTGCATCATCAGACATATTCCACCGTCGTACCTTAAAAACATTGTGTTGTCTCTCAGTCCTGATACTGACACACTGGATGTGGTTAGTCGGCTTTGCTTTGCAAAACATCGCTGACAAGTGCATGGCTCAGCCAAGCAGATTATCAGTGGAAATCTCCACTCCAACTTCTTTATTTCCCCCTGAATCAATGTGGGGAACAGCAAGACGTGATTGATAATGATATTGAGATTGATTGTCTAAATCCCTTCCCAGAGTTCAAAGTCCCCAAACAGACAGTATATATACATGCAATTCAGTGCAGAGATAGGACTTGGCAGGAGCTGCCAATAGATAAGTGAAATAGGGCCAGAGTGAAAAGGCCTATCAGTCCCTAAGGGGCTTAGCTGCAGGATTCTGAAGCTCCAAACTGGCCATGGTAGAGGGAGATAGTCGACATTGGTTTTAAATTACCCGAGATTGCCTTGTGGTTTCAGTCTACGGGGACGCCAGCAGACAAGATGTTTGTTAAAACAAGTGCAGCCATTGAGGCAGACCGGGGCGAAGAGCAGACCTGCGATTTCCTAGCCAGACAGAACAGGTTGGAAGGCTGGTAATTGCAGAATTGGCAGAGAGGCTAAGGAGGTCTTGCAGCAATGATATCTGCCACAGGGACCGGAGCAGTGGCGATGCTGGAAAGGGCTCGGCGTCTCCCCGGGAGGAAACTCTATCTAATGCCATACAAGCTGCTGTACAGCACACGCCATGCAACTGACACGGCAGTTCATTTGCCTACCATTGTCAGTCAGCCTTTGTAACTTGCTCTCAAAATTACTGGGTAGAATCTGGACTGCTAGTTAATTACACAATAATTACCGTCATATAAGGACATCCTGGGAGCATATAGCTAAGGTGCACAACATGTACTCTCAAATTCATGGGTTCAAATCCTGCCTAGGACCTTTGTGACATGTCATCCCCCTCCCCCTCCCAGTCGTTCCTGTCTCTCTCTGTCAAATCAAGGCAGACATGCCCAAAAATATCTTTAAAGAAAAATACTTTCATATATCGTTGTCATCCAGCGAGTCAAGCACCAGTAAGTTCTGTTAGTGCAGTAACAGATCAATGTCAGTCAATTTCTCCATTAGATATTAGCTATATTTCCATGCTGTCTTCTTAAAGCTGCAATAATCCATAAATCAAAATTGCAGAATAAGCGAGGACCATTAAGACTCAACTGACAAAAAAAGGGGGGAATAAGCAAACGTGAGATAAGCAAGTCCTAGATGAGTCTATATGGTTCTCATCATCAGAGTCAGGCTCTCTGATGAATTATGTGCTTATTTGATGGTTTTTGTTAGTTGAGTCTTAATGGTCCTTATTATAATGATTTTGGTTACAGCAGCTTTAAAAAAGAGAATAATGAAGATGGTGAGCTGAGGGAAGCAACCATTTTTAACACAGTGAAACTGATCTTGAGCCTTGAGTCTTTTGTAAATCTGTTTGTGTCCTTTTGCCACATTGATGAAAGGGGTGTTGAGTGGTAATCTTGAAAATAAGCATGAAGGCTGTAAAACATGGTTGGGGAGAATGATGTGAATTACAAGCTCGCCACAAAGCTGTACTTTGAACATCAACACTATTGAGGGTCAGCTTGTTCAAACCGCCTATTTTTCACTTTCTTATAATACTTTACCAGATGGAGATCTATTTCTTTTTTTCAATATTGTTTTCCCCACTCACAGGCCCGTTCATTGGCATCCAGGGCCCGACGTGTATAGCACTCTGCTCCAGCACAAAACTTTCACAAACACCGCTTTTAATGCTGAAAGTTAACTTTTGTTACAGGTGCAATAACAAAAGGCCTTTTAAGTCTGACTTGAAAATCTTTAGGAGAAATTGGCTCCAGCATTGAGGGGTTGAGATATTGATTCTGGCCTCTGGCTCAGTCCAGTAAAAGATGGATAGATTTCTTTGAAATGCACTCTGTGTGAGAATATAAAGACCATTGTGTGTTTTCACTCAGGAATAAATTGTTTAATGACATATCTAGGGCCACCTTTTTAGCTTCAAGCTGCCTGCTTCTCTTGAAAGGGAAATGTTGACAGGGTGGAGCACATTCATCTCCACTCCCAGACTACCCGCACCTCATAGATGCTTTTATTGAAAGTTAAATCTCCTTCAGAGAGTTGGCAATGTCTTGTTGGGATATCTATTTCAGCAGCTGTCGAGGCCGATTATATGTAGGTTGTGCCACACACTGGCACAGATATAAACCTCCCACAGAGGGAAGGACTGATATGATGCTATTGATTATTTTGCTCATTTGCATGCATGTGTGCAACCTCTTTAACTGCAAAAAACTCATCTGTATAGACTGTGTTCAACATGTGATCAAAACAATTTATTATTTTTTTTATATACTTGTGGCATTCACAATGGTGGAGTCATTTATTACAAGAAAGCCTCTGATACGATGCAGTTTCTGTATATGAATTCCACTTTTTATATTTACCCTTAGACAGTTCAGTTCATACTAGCACTGGTATTATATGAGCCCAGTTATAACTGATGCTGGAGCATTGCCCAATACTGAAATCTGATATCAAAAGCCATATGTATCATGCAAGCGATTAAAGCAATGAGACTTGCCTGGGCATATATAGAAGCAGGGTACATCTCTGTAATGGATAAAAATGAATTACAGCTCAATATGTCTGTGACCCTGTTTTAATGGTCAGGAAAAGCACTGATGGGAATGAATAGGGCGGTGTATTGGCTGCAACTTAAAGTTCAGTGCACAGAATTGGTATTGACAGCGCAAAAGCAATACTGGTGCCTGTCTTTAGGTGATCCTGTTGTCTTTGTTTAGTCATAAACAAGACAGAGAGAGAGAGTTCGTCCCATCCCCTAATCTCAGATCCATGTCAGATGCAGAGAAAATCAATTTTAAAAAACATAGAGAAGGTTACCATGAGACTACATGGGGTGGTTTTGGAACTTGGAAATATAATTGTTACAAAAAAATGTTCAGAGTTATGCATCAAACAGTCCCAGGTCAATGGAATAGCATATTTGCCTTTTTATGTTGAGTAGTATTCCTCATTATTCTTCCATGTACTGCGGTTTGAATGTTTTTCTAGTCTCCTTCTGAAAGTACATTCAATCCAAACAGAACAGTGGATTTTAGTATTTTGCTCTCCTTTGAATACTTAACCCAACTTGATGTGACTGTTGATGATGTCTTTTGTGAAGCCTTGACAGGGGATGAAGGTCTGAACCGAGACCTCAACTCTGTTACTCTCCTGAGTTATTATTAAACACAGTCGGCATTAAAAAAAATTAAACCTCTCCAAAGTGGGCTCCGCTTTGTGCTCATTCTCTCTGATGGCTTTTCCCTTCAACATCCCAGATTCTCCCTTCACCCCCGTCACCCACTGACTCTGAATACATTTCTCCCCTCGGCAATGCCATCGATTTGAATATCAAACACTAATAAAAGCCACCTCTTTGGGTTTGTTTGAGCTCCACCATGCTGTGAGAGGGAGGTGGGCGGTACGGGGGGAAGGATCTTGGAACTATCGAGTCAAAATATTGATGGAACTAAGCCAGTCTCCATGACGCCAGAGCCAAAGATTCATGTAAATTTTCACCAAGTTACATCTTTGCAACACACACATTTTTATTTATTTATCCAGAGAAGGTTGACGGAGCATACATGAGTTTATTTTATTTTATTTGTATTTTTTCAGCAGCACACAGCTTCTCATCCATAGACTTCCCCACACTCACACCGGGGAGCTGTCCAGCACAGCCGTGGTTTCCCACTGTCGGCCACTGAACGGCTCCACTGGAGCAGTCGGGGGTTAAGTTCCTTGCTCAAGGGCATGTCCAGGGTAATTGATGAGGGTTTCCCGTTCGCATTCCCCACCCAAGATTTCCCTGCCGGCTCAGACATAAACCAGTACGGCTCCAGTCACAAGCCAGCTACCACCGCCTCACATCTTATCAATCATTCCACCTTAAATCACTGTTTTTAAATGGTCAAGGTATGCGCCATACTGCTGGAGGTGAGCATAAAGAACTATAGACCTTTTTCATAGTGACCATTTTGACATGAAATAGTACAGGTGTTGCCAATGACATTAATTAAGGTTCAGCTACACTTAAATGGAATGGAACCTTAATTAATGTTATTAGTAACACCTGTATTTACCTGCTATTTCCTGTCAAAATGGCTGCCATGAAAAAAGTCTGTTGTACAGTGTCAGGAGCAGCACCTCAAAATAACTAATGAGATGGGCAATCACGAGCCAGTGTTTTCTTGTATCAGCTGCACATAGGTAAATCATATTTTACGCAACGTTAAATATGCTGTATGAAAATTATTTTTTACATTTAGACAGGTGGAAAAAGTGCCCAAGTCCTTAAGTAAAAGTAGCAATACCGGAATGGAAAAATGTGACAGTAAAATCCATGCCTTCAAAATGTGAGTATAGAGGTAAGAGCAGTAAAATGTAGTTAAGTCTGAAAAGTAGAATTGTGAAGAATGGCTCCTGTCAGAGTGTTAAATTATTGATGCATCAGCTTTGAAGAAGTATTTTTATGTTGTAACTCTAACGGCTCTATATACTGTTTTTTGTGTTTTTTTGTGTTGCATGGAAATTCTGCAGTGCAGTAAAAAGTACAATATTTGCCTCTGAAATGTAGTGCAGTAGAGGTGTAAGGTCTCACAAAAATACTCAAATGCAGCGCCACTACTTCAAAACTGTACTTGAGCAAATGAACTTAGCTGCTATCTCAGCATTTACAAATGTAAACAAGTACAGATTCAGACAAGTCCATGTTTCATTTGTGAATTTCTTGGTAGGATTTGTTTTGGTTTTGCAAAAAAAAAAAAAAAAAAAAAAAATCAAATACACTTAAATGGTACCAATTTTGTGCACAATCTAAGTCAAACAAGGTTATGAATTATTACTAAAAAGTTCCAACTTTTGGTAGATTAGATATGTATTTCCACTTCTATATCAAAAACAAACCAAATAATTTTTTCTCTCACATGTTGACATGAATAATAAAAGATGGATTAGGCCTAAACAGAGTGGAAGAAGAGTATTGTGGGAGTTGTGCAAAAGATTTACAGCTGATAAAGTATGAATGAAGGTCCCATCCACAACAATAAAGGTTTTCCTTCCCTTATTAATTACATCCCTATTGGTAGAGAATTATTTTCACTTGTGCTGTGATGAAGTTTGACAGGACGAGCCTCTTCAATTGACAGTGACACTGCTGGGGGAAAAAGTGAAAGTATACAAGAAGTAACGCGCTCCTCTCTCTATGGAATATGATCTGTGATTTTACATAGCGACGATGTGGTAACAGTGCCACGGCACGCTTCAGCGAATGCAGTTTGAGATTGAAAGCCGGAGCGTGGCGTCACATTCTGAAAAATTGCATTTAAGTGCGGGGAAGGAAACATCATTTGCTCTCAGTTGCCAGTCTCGCCGAAGAGGCTCCGACATGCATTGTGGCAGCTGTGGAGAAAAGAGGATAGAAAAAAGGTAACTAGATGATGTTGTGGGTGATTGACTCTCTGCGTCTGAGAGACTGGCATTCGGCGCTGTCGCCTACGCACGCTGTCCTAACCAGTCACCGCTCTTGGCTCGGTGATGTGTTTGCTACAAGCCAATGAATTTCCAGACAAGATCTTAACAAATCCCCAACCTTTTACCAATGCAATGATATATTGGCAATCGCTCCCCATTCTATGTCCACCCCCTCAAAAACAGACAAAGCAGCAAATATATCATTAGTAGCTGCCCTATAGCGCTAGATATTAATTATCCTGTGTTCTCCTCGTTTGGCCACTCATTTTCACATGTATTGTAAATGTCACCACAGAGATAAATGGGAAAACAAAGACTCTAGCTCATAGGCTTTATGCGGCAGAATGTCACAGGGAGCTTGTAAGAGATGAGATATTGGTTTTGGCCTGGCACAGATTCTGGCTCAAAGGACATTCCCCGAGGCAATAAAATTTGTATGTCGCTGGTGCTTAGAAACTTATTAGGAAATGTGCAAACAAGCACTCACAACAGATTTGAAATTTACAGTTTTCTTTTTTGGAGGAATCGCAGTGACGCGGAGTCTCTCATCAACAATAAACCAGTATAATTCTGAATCTTAAACAGCATAAAATCATTTTATACAGCACTCCTCTAAGACATCTGCCTTCCCTGAAAAAGGATCTCCCGTGGTGTAAAAGCCACCTCAGAGCTGTATTTATGTATTTATTTATTTATTTTTTTACTCAGTATGGACTCCCTTTCCACTAGATATTGTTCTGACATGGCTTTTTTTAGATTTATGAGTAGATTGAAAAGCACTTTGGGGGGAAGAAAAAAGCTCAACTTTCACATTCTCCGCATGGCCTTTAAGGTGTGAGGAATAAAAGGGTATTTGTATTAATCGATCACACGCCAAGTCTGGTTGAAGCCTGGCCCTAATGGTTGCTTGCTGTCATTTTGCAAGCAGCTTGTAAAAAGGATTAGAGGGGCTCTGCGGAGTAAGGGCCCATGAGCGGCAAAGTTCTGTGGCCGGCAAGCAAAATAAATCAATTTATCCTCGATGGCGGTGCAGTTTGGGAACATAATGCCTAACGATGATGGAGTTTGGACACTTCATACTTGTCATTGTGAAATTGGACTGCCGTGTTGCTAATGACGGTAATGTATGTTGTGCCTCGCCTGCTACAGTAATCCTTCACTCTGTCTCACTTAAATGCATCTCATTGTCTGGCATATTGCATTATGAATACGGCTGGAAAGGGAAAAAAAAAAAAAAAAAAAAAGGAGAATGTAATTTATGTGTTCATTCATTTGGGTCTCAAGTTAATGGAAAAGCTGTGTAACAATATAAATTTCTTCCTTTTGTCACAGGCAATTGTAACTTTGAGAAGCCACTGGCGGCGTGTGGGTACAGCCAAGGCAGGGAGGATGACCTTGAATGGGAGCAGGTCAATACCAGAGAGAAGCCTTCATCAGATCCTTGGATGCCCTCAGGTAAGAAAGGTGACAGAGCAGAGAAATGAAGGCTGCATCACCATACTGAATACATCACTAGAATAGTCTCTTCACACTGTTAATGCAGCGTGGAAAGCACTAAACAAAAGATTTCTGCTTTCTGTCTAAATGAGAAATACCCACTTGTTAGCAAAGTATTCGAAGAAGCCGTATGATCAAACCTAGATCTGCAACCTACAACAGAGAGATTTATCATTATTGGTTAAAATGGATGTATTTTTTTTTTTGGGGCTGTTTAATCTTGAGAATGATTAGCTCACACTTTACAGAAGCAGTCATATTTACGCATTCCTCTCTCGTGTTGCGACACCATTCCCTTCCCTTGATCTCACTGATGTGGGACGGCGATGATGCGCCCTCGTTCCGCATCAATATCTTGCCTCCCAGGTTCTTTGTTGGCGACGGCGGGAATTGAGACAAAAGCGACAGGAGCGCATTTGATATCAAAATACTCGAATCCATTTTAATTAAAGAATTCTTTCCATCAGCCCCATATTGAAATTCATTAAAATGCTTTCCCCGCATTTTGTGTCTGCCGCACACAATTTGTCTCTTTAATGTTCCATTGATCGCTTTTCATTTGATTTGAAATGAGGAGATATCACTGCCACCGAGCTGAAGGCACCTAAGGAATTAGACTAATGGAACGGGCCTTTTTTTTTTTTTCATGTTATAACAAAGGTACCGTTGCAAACTAATGGATATTGTTTTCCTCTGCTATCCGACGCCTAATCTCACAAAGGCTGCATCACAGATAGATTGCGCTGGGCCCCCCCAGTGACAGAGCGGGAATTAATTAGCAGGCCCTCACTAATTTTAAGCAGCCGGTGCTCAGACCTGTTTGTGTGTGTGTGTGTGTGTCAGGATGTGTGTCGAGCTGCCCCGGAGAAATTACCTGCCATGGAGGGGGATGTGTCTACTTTTTCCATTGCAATTGATTTATGTTGGGACACATGGCGGCCAGGCAAAAGGTTACCACGGAATCTGGAAAAGCCTTGACCTACAAATTAACACCTTGGTCTAAATTTAACATATCTGATTAAAAATCCTGGGTACGAGGCGTCTCTGATTGTGCTTCTCGGTCTGAGTGCACTTCAGACGGGCTTGTTTTCTACCTGCGCATCTTGAATCGTGGGTAATTAACAGGTTGCGGCTCTCTCTCTCTCTCCCCCTCTCCCTTTCCCCGGCGTGAGCACTCACCCTGCCATACAAAATTGTAATCTCTCCTCTTTGACCGCATTGAAAGAGATGTGAAATGTAGTGCACTTGACGGCTGAAATTGTTTTAGGGCTACTGGAGAGGGGGTTGATGGGTAGAAATGCATTTAGGTGAAAGCCACACTGGTGGGAAAGCTATCGCACCTCTGATTGCTGTCTCACTCTCAGCCTGTACTTATGAATCTCCACAAAACGACCTTATCATGCTCACAGAACAGATTGTTATCCTACGGGCTGCGCCAGCATGGAAATAGAATTAGAGTGGCCACCGAACAGAAGGAATTACCAACTCCAAACACATTCAATATCAGTTGCACAGAATATCTATCCAAATAATAGGGTATACAATAAAGAGGATGTATGATCTAGATGCTGTCAACTAAGTCTTTGTCAATCCGCTGCTATGGGAAGAGCTCATCAACATTCATTAAAAAACAAGACTAACTTGACTTGGATTGAACCATCACTTAATTATCATCAGATGTAAAAAAATATTCAATATAATTAGAAGTTTTATTCAAAGATTCAAAAACAGGAAAACGGGATTATCTGTATCTAATAAGATATATTCAAGTCTTGTGATAACAAGAGGAATTTATGGATGGTTGTCAGTGTTGTAAATAGGCAAGAATGCCCCCGTGAGGAGCCAAACGTACGACTTGATGTTTTCTCTCAGCGAGGACTCTCCCTCATCCTACAAGCTCATACTACAGCCAGGGACCAGGCTGGCCCGGTCCCATCCCAACATGTAAATAAAAGAGTACCAAAAACGGAAAAGAGGGATGAAACGCGCCGAGGAGAGCGCGCCCCGCGGCCACATGAAGGAGAAGACTCGAATTCAAGCTGGGCCCGAAACTCTTGGTTGTTTACAAAGATCCGCTCCCTACCTAATTGCTACGTCTGGACGGAGAGTAGCCTTGTTTATCCCCCCGCACAGCTCTGATTGCATGCTTTGGCTCCTTTAGGGTGGCTCAGCCCAGTACTGAGACTCTGCATGTCTGCTCGGGCACACCCCAGTATGTTCCCTCTCCCAAGCCAACTGGAGACACCCCCGGCAGAACTGTCACTGTCAGTCCCGTCAGCACCAACAAGCCTCATCTGTCCTGGATCACGATAATAAAAGCGTCGCAGCCAAGACGACACTCACTCAGCCTTGGAGACTGGAGTTGGACTCAGTCCCCCACTTCTGCTGAAAAGAATCAGGCACTGGGGCTGGATGGCGTGTTATTTGGAGAGAAAATTGACACACTTAAATCAAAGACATTCACATCGTGTCTGATAGAATGGATTTGCGGGCCGTTCAAAGGAGGGTTTTCGATTTTCTATCAGGTGCTAAAAAGTTCCCCAGTGCGGCATAGTGGTCTGGGAGAAGAATGGATTAGGCTGACTTGATGGGGAAGTTTTCTGTGTTGTGCTGCGGGGGGTGTCCAGATGCCATTAAAAAGGAAGCTGTTTTTAGTGAGCCCCAGCTGGTGCAGAGGCTGCCTTCTCTCTGATGGTGTCATGGATGTTGCCAGCAGTAGGCTGCTGCTCCCTGTGTCTCCCCTGAGACTCGTTCTGGGGAATAATGGCAAGAGGAGGAGAATGAAGGTCCTCTAACTGAGATTAATTAGGGTTTTTGTATTATGCTAAGCACAATAGCAAATGCAACTCCAGCTGAATAGCTTATTGTTGTATTCTTAATGTCTGCCTCTAAATATGTTGAGGGAAAGAAATTGCGCGTGTTTTGTCTCACTGTTGCTCGGCGTCTTTGTTTTGATTGCGTGCCCTTGGTCGATAATGACACTTAGACAATAGTGAGGGATTGACAGAATGAGGTTCTTCATAGGGTAATGGTGATCTTCTCTCATTCCGCTCCTTTCTTGTCCCAGGTTCCTAATGCGCCCATGCAAATGCGGCTCACTCTTGAACCTAGAAGCGGTATCGTTCTCAGTGTGTGGCCGATGCATATGGATAAGGCGGGTCATTTTAAAAGGCAAAAGGTTCCCTGTTTTTACCACGTCTTCAAGAGGTAATGAATTGGTCCTCAGCCTTACCTGGGAGGCCACTGCTGTTTATGTGCTGCTCAAATGAAGGAAGAGCATGGACGACCATTTAAAATGTGCGAGAAGAGAACACCCCGCCGACTGAAGGACGTCAGAAATTTAATCAGAATTTAAATCACATCAGCAAAAGATGAGATTTGCCGTCATTGGGCTGGGGGAGGGAGGGGCCCGTGATGTGAAAATAAGCTAATTGCTTCGGAGGTGTTCCCAACTTTGTGCGAAACGCGCACCGCGCGCGGCGTTCGGCAAGGTCGCCGGGTTAAGGAGAAACCCCATTATATGATTAAGGGACGCAACCGAACAGCAAATTACCTCGTCTGATCAATCCGTGAATTAATTCCTGGAGACGACAGGCTGAGATTTCCAATTTGGTCGGTTCTCAGGTGAGGATGCATTGTGCGACGGTCCGACCAAATGGGATTGCACCCTTTGCTATAAACAGGATTATGACAGCATGCTGTACTGTCATGATGGAGGACACATTTGCGTACTGTATTTCACATTAGTGTGCATGGTAGGTACCATTACAGCTAATGATCTAGCTAGGTGACTCAAGTGAACAGCCTCTGTGGTTGTATAATGTGTTTGTTGCAGGCAAATGGATCATTAAGAGGACGTTACTATGGAGAGGCAATAGTGTATTAAGATGACATATTAAGCCATTAAGAATCGCAGCTGATTGACGCTCAGCAACAAAGGATGCTGCCATGGAACATAATAAGGGTCACTTGCTGTTCCACCTGACTAAAAAGGACTGGGCTGAAACGTGTCCAGCATGATGGATGGTTCCGGGTGAATCTGCGCGACATTGTCAAAGAAGCCTGCCAGAACCCTCTTATGGGGGGGGGGCCCAAACTTATTCAGTGTTATTTTATCCGGCCCCCCCCTTTTCATGTTTCAAAGGACACAGAGGAAAGTTCTGGGAAATTGAGCGGGGGCCACGGCTGTTCACATTAACAGCCTAACCCTCACAGCGAGAGCATTTTTGATTGGTGGCAGAAAAGTGAGAATAGCCCTGTCTTCATTGACATTTCCGGAGCGGCTGCCGTGCTTTTCTGCGGGTGTGACCTCTGTGAATTTTATTAGCAAATGAGACCTGGAGGGTTTGGGTTTAAAGAGCGCCCCTTCATTCTGATTTCCCCCACATAATGATTTTCACAGAGTTCAGGACCTGAATGGAGGAGAAATAATGAGCACTGGTCATTATTGCAAATTATATCCTCTACTCAGACCATCACTCAACTCATAATGAATCTAAATACCTCCAACCTATAGACTTTGATGATTAGGATTAGACAGTTCCCTATTCATGTGAACTAAATTACATGAGACTATATTGCCATTTAGAATATTTTCTTCCCTTTTTATGGAGAAGAAGCGAGGGGGAAAAATGAAACATACAATGGCAGGCATTTAACCAGCTGAAGGCGTTTTGCTACATCAAGCCTCATCCTGCTTGAAAAAGCGCCACAGAAACCGGTGTAAACCACCCACTGACATATCCCCTCATAGTGCAGTGCATTTTATTTGACTGCTTTATATATGTGATAGCTCTTCTTTTTTTTATGCATTTTGAAAGAACATCACTTAAACAAAGTCATGCACTGGAGGCTGCCACTTGTTCTTTTCAGAGTCGCGGCGCTCAGTCTTCCCAGCCTCTGACAAACACAAGCAAGGGGGTGTGAACACACCAGAAGGGGTTAACAAGGTTCATCTGCCATATCGTCTCAGGTCACTGCGTGTTCCTCTCTGCCTTTCCACCAATGCTCAACCGTCCGCCTTCTTGCCACACAGACTTTCGGTGTGTTGAACTCAGAAAAATGGGATCTTTAAGAAAGATTAAGATAGAATATAGTTGAAGAAACGATGAAAATATCAGTGTGGTGTATGGGATTTGGCCTTGCCACGTTATTGGAGAGCATTTTCTTTTAAAATTGACAATTTGCTAGTTGACTGTGCCATATAAAAGCAAGAGTTCATGCTTCTCTTTGCAAGTTTTCCGACAGATCACGCTCATTACTTGTTGCCTGTGCCTCAGGGTAATGTTTGCGGAGTTATGCATCCTGCTCTGAAAAATGAATTTCAATTTACAAGACTCAGTGCTTTGGTAGACATGCAGGGTTTGCCAAGAGTGGCAACCAGAAACCTAATGTCAAAGCATTTCCTCGCTATTTTTCTTTCTTTTTTTTTTTGTCTTTTTTTTTTTGAAGATGTTTGCTTGAAACTACAAAATGAAATTGTGTTTGTGTTGTCGCATGAGACATTTAGTTTGTGATTGATCACCGGTTTGCCACCAGGCCTCTACTCCAAGATGCCACTTTGAAAAATCTCTTAGAGTGAATCCTCAGGGGGGGAATTTTTCTGCCCATCACGCATGACCAAAGTGTGAACAATTCCCAGTGGGTTTGCTAGTGCCGGTGAGTTGATGGGGCAAAGGATTTAACTTGATTGAAGCCTGCCTTTGGAGTCTGTCCGTGCTCTCCTCTGCATGGCCTGTAATACCTTTTAGCCATTGTGGCTTCAGATTACCAGCTGAACCTGTGCATTTGTGGGTTTGCACTGCTAGGTGAAGCCATTTTAATATTAGATGGCACTTGGTCGATCCCAAACACTTCGGCAAACACTGAAAAATTCTCCAACTTGCAAAGCTGCAGGTTCTATAAAGATCTGTTTATTGTGATTGCCTTTCTGTTTAGCAGTTGATTTGAAAGTCCTGTATGAATGCAGCACGTGAGTACAGCAGAAGAGTTGTAGCAAAGATTAAAACTCATCTAATCATGGAAATACTAGATCCTGTTCATCTGCAAAATTAAACCAACCGATCCTGAAGCCAAGGGCAGTGAGTTGACCAAATTTCAGCTAAATCTGTTTATAACGTTTGGAGATATCTTGCTAACAAACAGACATTTTGGCAGAGGTAAAATGTTTTACATCACCACATTCTTGCACCACAATAATGATTTATAATAACTTGTCTATAAAAGTGGAATATCAGGTTTAAGCTAACTAACCATTTATTGCTTCAGCCAACAACCAGTTGATGTAATAATAAACATACAGTTGTGATTTCTGTGTTAAATCCCTCATGCATGCAGTTTCCTTATTAATAAATTCAAAAATATTGCGTTCAAAAGAAAAGATAATGTTGTGTTTCTATTCTAGCAGCGTGCTACTCATCTGAAGAACAGTAGCATGACTGCATGTAGCATCCGTAGCAGGAATGCTTCATCTCTTGCTAATTCATTTTTCATACCAGCCTCCATGTTCTCTAAGTTCACCCATCATTGTAATGGAAGGTGAAAGTGGCCTACATTGGAATAATAATAAATCTGTTCTTCTGAATACCTTAGACAGTCGCGGAGCACTGGCCTTTATGGAGTTGTACAGACAGGCCTCAAGTGTGCAGAGAGCTCTCTATTTTTAATTGGCCCTGAACATGCCATTGTTAAGGCACTAAAGATAAAGAGAGAGGCAGAGAGAGAGAAAACACCCTTGTGCATCACTAGCACATTAGCGCAGCACTAACACAATGTCATTATAATTTGCTCTTAGACTAGCTGGCTAATTAGCTTGTCGTGGTGCAGCAGGTCCTGCAGAGTATGTGGTCATTAGGCTTGAAGAGCATAGAAACTGAATGACAGAGAGCGCTCGCCTGTCATCTGCCTCAGTTCTGCCAGGGAGTGACAACAGCAACATGATGAGGCCGCACAATGTCACTCGGAATATTGTATTCTCCTTATGTTTCCTGGTGGTCGATAATGAGGAGAGAAAAGACTTTTTTTTCCCCGTGTTGCGTTTGGCTTCACTGACCTAAAACAACACAATTTGTATTCCTTGAATTTGGTGACAAGCATTTCGTTGCTTCAGTGCTGCAGCCTGCCTGTCTGGGCAGATATTAGAGAAGTCATTCCTCAATATTTACATTTGTTCTTCTGACAAGTAATTCCAAATTAATATTAACAACCGCTACATTAAGCCTCATCAAACAAGAAGTGACTTCTTACACAGTACACCTATTGTTTTATTAATATTTCAATAATATAGTGGTTAAAAAAAAGGCATGCTGCTTGAGGGATCTGAGATTTTCATCTCTAATTACCAACAGAGAGCACAACTGTGCATAAATCTCCTGTGCAACATTGTCACAATGTGACTGTTTCAAATGAATAGTAAGCAACCTGTTTTAATCATAGAGGAAAGCAGTGGCGTTGGCATCTTTGTCTTTGTAACACAAGCTTCAATTGAACAATTCATCAACTGCTTATTAGTGCTGGTTCACATAACACCAAGGGTTGCTGATGCCTCTGAGGGGAAAAACAAAAATGTTCTGGGCACCTGAGCAGATGGTTGATTGTTATTAAGGAGACCTCAAAGCCCTCGCATGGACCCACCTGATTGAAGTTGGACAAACAAGTCTTTCAAAGTCAACTCTCCTGCCCTTCTTGGTGTACCATGCGCAACTTCCTGCATACACTCAGAAATAATTAGCCTGGATCACACTTGCATCAGAGACAGATTGAAAGTGAATAATACATTAAACAGCAGTGGAGGAACAGCGGTATCACGGATTGTTGTTCACAACAGTGAGTCATAGCACAATGATCACGCTGTGTCCTGCGTGGAGATCTGTAACCCAGAAAAAGACGCAATCGGATGGAGCTAAACACAACCGCGGCTTTTGTGCATTGCCGTGAGCGCGTGGTGCTCACATGATCCAGATCCCGTTAAGATCTGGAAAAACAAGGCCTGGCCGCTACCTGGCAAGCCTCCCCCTC